>BQNB010190850.1:0-11746 GCA_026074375.1 Tanacetum coccineum | reverse complement strand
CATTCTCTAGCAAAATGCCCTGTCATATGACAATTGTAGCACTCAACTTTGGTCTTATCAAAGCCAACCGGTTCCTTGGCATCAAACTGCAGCTTTTTTCCTGTCTTTTTGTAGAACTTCTTCAGTCTTGTAGAAATCATGGCCACCTGCCATTTTAAATCCATTTCTTCTAAATTGAACTTATCAAGCTATTCTAAATCCTCATGATCCAATTATGGACCACTGGATTGATTAGCAAAGAAGGAGTACATGAGTTCATCAGTGTATGAAAAAGAGCCTTCCCTTTAGGGGTTATGGCTAAAAGAAGTAGAAGCACCGTAAGCAGTATTAACTTCATTAGTACTGCTAGTGTTCTTAGAAACAAATGCCACATTCAGCGTGCTAGAAGATGATGCAGTAGAGCCTTTAACATCAGGCTCAAAGACTCTAAGATTATTATACAGATCATCAAAACTGAGATTGTCTAATCTTGGCTTGGTCCCCATGATTAAGGAAATTTAAGACCATGCAACAGGTAAAGATCTGAGGAACTTCTGTGTAGCATCTTCAGTGGAGACGCCTGTACAATGAATCTCTAGTTGACTCAGAAGACTCTGAAACCTGTCATAGCCTTTATGCAGCCCTTCTGAGTTTGATACAGAGAAGCCTTCAAACTGTTGCTTTATAATATACTTTTGCATTTTCTTTAATTCATCATTGCCACCAAATCTAGATTTGATAGCTTCCCACATCTCTTTTGCATTAGTCATTTTTGTGAAATTTAGCAAGATGATCTTCTGGTAAAGCCATAAGCAAGGTGGTCCTTGCTTTTCTTTCTCTTTCTCTGGCTAAAATTTCTTCTGCAGTCTTGGGAGGCAGAACCTTTATTACACCATTTGTATCTGTTGAGACACTCACAGGACCATTGCCTCTTTGAATGACTTCCCATATAGGATAGTCTGTATGGGCCAAGTAATGTTCCATTTTCATGGCCCATATGCCATACTCTCCCTTCTTAAGAATATGGAGTTTGATGGTTGAGACAGTGTGAGGGGCTTGTTGTGTTGGTGTTTATGTTTGTGGTGGTGGTGGTGGAATATCATCATCTGATCTAACCATTGAATAGATTTGTAAGGTAGAGGTTTATAACTGGTGGGTTTTAGTTCTTCTTACTCAGGGTTTCTCTACAAGCTCTGATACCACTTGTAGATCCCAATTCAATATAGATCTTTCTAGCATGTTAAGGGTTGTAGCCAATATGGATAGTTCCACACAAACTACAGGAGAAACAATGACTATGAACACTATAAGTTATGCGGAAACTAACTTATAATGCTAAGAAGAACAATGAATATTAATAACTAAACTTTTGTATTGATCTGCTAAAATGATTACAGATTACTAACTATGTGATTGCTTTTTGGTAAGAGACGCATCTTCTCTAATGCCGTAGGGTTCCTTTTATACACCAATGATAAACCCTAACATACTTACAAAACGCGTAAAAGATAATGCATATCTTTTCCTATAATATCTCATGCATATCTCTTAAACGGTACTAACTATTTTGTACTGACGGTACAAACTAGTACTAACTAATACCAACGGTACAAACTATAACTGTCGGTACTTTCTATTACAACTAGCGGTACTAAGTCAGGAAAGCATAATTCCCAACAGGATCCGGCCGGAGCTGTTATCATTAACGCCCAAAAGGCACGAATCCGAGCGGCATATCAACCACCACCAAACTAGTCGACGCCGTTAACTTTATGTAGCGTTTTTAGTTTATGTATTTTGTTTCTCCTTTTTTTTAATTTAATGTAATGTTTTTAATTTAATGTAATGTTTTTAATTTATTGGGTATTTTTTTAAAATTAAGTAAATTATAAAAAAAAAAATTTTGGCCGACGGCACTAGAAATGTGGTGCCAACGGATGCCCCAACAAATGTGGTGTCGTTTTTTATTTTGCTGACGTGACATCACTTTTTGAGAATTTTTGAGAACGACACGAGCCAAACAGCACGATCGTTTCCAGCACTTTAAAAATTAGGGGCCTCTAGCTTTATTTGCTTTAACTTTGAGTTTGAGCTTGAGCCACCCCTACTGTTAAACCATTTGACCAAATAATAACACTTCAAGTTTGGTGACTTCTTGTACCACTTGGACATGTTTTTATATGATAAAATAAAAAAGTGAGATTCCTAAATAACAAACACCTCTTTCATACAATCTCCAAATCCCAATACCTCATCTTCTTCATTTTTCAGCCATGCAATCTTGTTCCTCAATCTGGTAATACCCTTTTCTTCTTTCATCATTTTTTTTATAGATTTTTTATGTTTCTTGCACTTTTTAACTCTTCATTTTGGTTTTTAATTTGTGGGTATTCGTTTTTTGTTAGTATAGTTTTGGTATAATTGCTTCTTGATGATCTTGTTAGTTTCATGACCCATAAATTTTTAGTTGACTTTTCTATGGTTTTAGTAGGGTTTGACTTTAATTTTCCTGTAGAAAATGACCCATTTGTGTATGTTTGATATTTAGTTATATGGTTAGGCTCATATATGTTGTTATTTAGTAGGGTTGTATTTTTGTCATATGATATTTTAGATATATATGCTTAGGCCTATATGTGCTGTTTTTTCCATGTGGGGTTATTGTAATGATGAAGTAGTGTTTGTAACAGATCTAAAAAATGGATGCTAGAAAGAAGCATTTGGCTTCATTAGACCCTTGGTCAAACTATGATGATTTAAACCAACAACAACAACAACAACAAATGGCAAACTCGTCGAATTTGGATTATGATGCAATGATAAGAAAACAAATGGATTCGATCCCATTGACGCAAATGAATTTTATTCAGCAACAACAACAGCTTCTTGAGGCTAATGATAAGACAGCGTCCCAGTTATGGGATCCGAAAACTATGTTATGTAATCTTAACGTTATGGAACAAAAGATTCATCAGCTTCAGGAGTTGGTTCAGTTGATTGTCGGGAAATCATCCATGGACCAACCGAATCAGCTTCTGATCCAACAGCAACATCTTGTTACTGCGGATCTTACTTCCATTATTATTCAGCTTATATCGACTGCAGGTAGTCTTCTTCCTTCGGTCAAACATCCACATTTCTCTCCGAATACGATTCCAAATCCATCTGTTGGTAATGGAGTCAACGTTTCAAATAATATTTGTAATGATAATATTAATACTAATAGTAATAATAATAATAATAACAATAATAATTATAGTGATAGTAATACTACTCATAGGAATATGGTAAGCAAGGTGGAAGATCAGTCGCACGATACTGATCATATGGACACTCATGAAGAACATGAGGATGATGTTGATGATGGAGAGCATCTTCCGCCTGGCTCATATGAAATCTTGCAGCTTGAAAAAGAAGAGATTCTCGCCCCACATACTCATTTTTGTGTTATTTGTGGAAAGGGTTTCAAGCGTGATGCTAATTTGCGAATGCATATGAGAGGTCATGGAGACGAGTATAAAACAGCAGCCGCATTAGCGAAACCACATAAGGAAATGGGGTCAGAACCGAAGCTTATCAAGCGATATTCATGCCCTTATCTTGGTTGCAAGAGGAATAAAGATCACAAGAAGTTCCAGCCTTTAAAGACGATATTGTGTGTAAAGAATCATTATAAGAGAACCCATTGTGATAAAAGCTATACGTGTAGCCGTTGCAACACCAAGAAATTCTCTGTTATTGCAGATCTTAAAACACACGAGAAGCATTGTGGAAGAGACCGATGGCTTTGTTCGTGTGGAACGACGTTTTCAAGGAAAGATAAGCTTTTTGGTCATATTTCTCTTTTTCAAGGCCATACTCCCGCCATTCCATTGGATGAACCAAAAGGAGGACCAGTTAGTGTACAGGAACAAGGGGATACTAACAATAATAATGTTGAAGGGCCTAAAGATGTTGGATTCTTTGATTTCAATTTTAATTCAAATGGTGCGAGTAGTTCTGGGATTCAAATTGGTGGCGAGCCTAATGCTTGTTTTTCACCTATGAACGGGTTTCAAGAGTTCCCCCGATCTCTGTTTGAAGAATCAGACAGTTTGTCGTTTCTTTTATCCTCAGGGTCTTACCTGTGGAAGAATGGAGGGGAATCTAGCTCCAAGGATCTGTGACGATGACGAAAATTTGTAGCAAATTGGTAGTATGATTAGTTGTTTCTATGTTTTGACGTTGCATTTTAGCCCATAGTCTCGGTCTATTATAACTTTGTATTTCATATCTTGGAATAAATTGGTGGTTTATTTATTTAATTTATTCTTTTATATGCAAAACATGTCACTCGATATGTTTCGCTTGCCACTTTGTGGTGAAAACTGGATATAAGATTAGTAGAGATAGTTGTATATCTGTGCAACACCAAGCTGTTCTAGTCCATCAGAAAAAGCAATTGACTTGGCTTTTCCTGATTTAATGTAGGTCCGTAAACTGATACTTGTAGACAAAACCCCTAGTGAGTTTATTTGCGGAAACTAATTTGTAGGTCTCTTAGTGTATAGCAAGGATGGCAGCGGGCAGCCAACATGCTATTGCTGTTAGAAGCGGATGCTAAATAGAGGCATGTGTCAAGAATACCATAGTAGAGTGGTTAGGATTATAAATTTGTGTAGGTCAGGAGTGCAATGGCATGGATAGATTTTAATCTCAATGGTGGTTATCTGGGATTTTAGTCTGGTTGTGTTTCCAGGATTGTAATCTTAGGTAACTCTGTTTTGTAGTTGTGGTTCAGTGATAGGTTTGGTAAGTCGATTGTATCTTGTTAACGGATTTAACTGTTTCTTTATATAAGAAAGAAATGATGCAGATATGGTGTGGATGTATACGGCTAATCAACATATCATCTTTTATCATTCTAATGTAACATGTCAATCATATATACACACATTTTCATAGCGCCATGTAAAATCAGAATTGCAGTAAAAGAATATAAGGGTGTGTTTGTTTCATTAAGATGTTTTGGGTTTGAATCTGATTACCACATCTTATTGGTAAGAGGTAGTTATAAAGTCTGAATCTGAATGAAAAAATGTTGTTTGTTTTTGTACAATTGTCTGAATGATTTTTGTTGTCTATTTTTTTGAAATATATATATTAAATCATAGCAATACGATAAATAAATACGTTGTGTAAACTTAAAACAAAACATTTTTATCATAAATTTAGCACAATAATAAATTATCTTAATACATATCATAAGCTTTTAACCGAACCAAATAAACCGAACAACCCAATAACCGAACCGATAAACAATAGGGGTGAGCAGAAAAACCGAACCGAACCGAACTAATAACCGAACCGAATTTTCCAAAACCGAACCGAACAGAACTACAAATTCGGTTTTCGGGTTGGGTATGAGTTTGGCATCTGTGAAGAAAAACCGAACTCAATAAAAACTATATATATTTATATTTATATATTTATGATATATGTATATATTATATATATATATATATATATATATATATATATGCTAGTAACATAACCCGCCCAACGGGCGGGTTCGGTTCATAAAACTTTTTTTGAGACAACGTTGTTCAGTTCTAATGGTTGTCGTGTTTGTGTAAACATAGAATCTTCATTCCTCTTTTTCGTTTGATTATTGATAGTGTGACATATAGCTGTCCGTGTGAGAATACCGTCTTTGTTAAAAGCAAACCAACATTTGATAGTGTCTCTTTGGCTCTTAGTATTTGTCATTATTAATTTTAACACTTAAATTACTGTTGCTGCTGTTAAAAGAAAATTCCCTAATCTTGTGGTAAGGAGGGCATATACAGTCTTAAACACGTGTACAACCTAGAACGGGTAGAAGTTAACATAATGTATAACTTACATGGCGTGATGAAAGAAACATGGTAATTACAACATCGCTAATTTCTGCAACTTCTATCGGTGATCCTTTTACATAGATTCCCTTGTCCGAAAAGTGATCACACATGCTGCCACAACTGAATAGCCTGCCTGCACAAACAAAATGTTCTGAGATGTTCACATCTAGTAGATGAATGGCCACACGGTGATAAATTTTAAGTTCAACATCTTTAGACGAAAGAAATAAATGATATTCCGTAATCCAAGAATACTTATAAATATAATTAACTAAAACTATAAAAGAAAGGTGTTAATACTTGATAATGGTAACACCATTAACTTTTCACCGTCTTTACGATTTAACCCTTAAACCTTATATATATGCAATGGTTCATTCCGTTAACTTTGTACTTATTTTAGATATAACCAACCAGCTACAGTTAGTTGATGTATTAAATCCTTAACTTTGTTTATTCCCGGGCTGTAACCCATAGAATTCGTTTATACTTGCAGAATATTGTGACAAATTGACAGAAAGCATGTACCGGGAGTAAACCATTGCGAAAAAAATTAAATAAGCTTTCCCTCGACAAATGAACCTGCAAATTTTAAGTGAATATTAACCATAACAAAAGCAACAACATATTGGTAACCAAAATCAATATTACTGTCAAGACTATCATTCTGGTATCTACTCCAAAGATGCATGGGAGATGTACTTCCATATAGTGGAGTTCCTGGTCTGCTTGAGAATGGTGAGCCTGGTGCTTAAAGGGTGCCGTGATGTGTAATGCATTTCCATCCATCACACTGTAAAACTGATACAACTTTAATCAGTTAAGATGTTTTCTTTCCACATCAGGGCAATAGCTCTCTACATATTTTTCAAGGACTTTTAGTTTAAAGAATCAACAATAAAAATAACATTAATGTAATAAATAGGAAAAGTCGTTGCTAATTTCATTACACTAGGTTAAGATTTGGTTATCATAGACTAAATAGTAAATGCATAAAAATCAAAAACAACTTGTACCTGATACTCATTGACCTACAGCGGGTATCTGGCATTACCCTAATAAAACGATCATGACCAGCCTGCTCCTCCGTTATACAAAACCAATTATGATTTACTTAAACATCATCATAAATGTAAATTTGTGAAATCTTATGCAGATCATGGAAGATAAGGGTCTCTAAATCTCATGTTTTGCCACATTTAGATTCTTGATCACGCATTTAGAGTATTGATGTACTGCCAGGAAGCCTATATAGATTATTATCAGATAGTATAAAACATGAGATCCATTTGCTCGATGGATAACATAGTAACATAACCCGCCCGACGGGCGGATTCGGTTCATAAAACTTTTTTTGAGACAATGTTTGTCATTTAGTTCTAATGGTTCTGCCGTGTTTGTGTTAACACATAATCATTCGGTCTTTTCGTTTGATTCTTGACAGCGTGGAAGAATTTGAATCAACTCTCAGTACGGAGCAATAACAATCTTTTCAAGTAAAACATGAAGTTGAATCTAGGAAGACAAACATATATAATGTAAAGATACTTACATTTTAAATGTAGTAAGGAAAGATAAGCGGGTTCCAATAAACCATGTTATTCACTCACTGATAAATTTAGAAAGGTTTAGCTTATACATCAACTCCTTGGGTAAGTATATGAATTCTTTGATTTATGTATCATAGATCCGATCTTAGACTATTGTGTAGCAATTGGAGCTCTCATAAGGAATCTGTCTTCTCTAGGTTATGTTTACTGAACAAAGGAAAGCTGCGTAGACTGAAAAATATAGCTTAAGATTCTTCGTTTCTCATGATGAGACATTCCCCTAAAACATAAGGCTTCAAAGTAGCTAAAAAACCAACTGCCGTTGTGCCAGTACCAGCATCTATAATAAGTTTCAAAGGCTGCTCTTTTCCAGGTATATGATCTTGTGACAAGTATTGTACAAGGCGAATCAAGTCTATAAGAAAAATATAATTCCCGTGGTTAAAACCTATACATGGGTCGAATTATCGACATTGGTTCTAGGTAAAATGCTTTAAACGAATAAAGAATACCGTTATTACAAAAACAATATTGTTATACTAATGATATAAATGCGGTAATATGCATTAAACAGATTTTGGGCGACTTTCAAATCATATGATTTGTTTGCTTGGCCCATTCCCTTTTAGCTGACTTTTTATAATTGATCCGTTTAAGAAAGAAACACAACCTAAATTATTTACCCATTCATAAGTTAACTTGAAGCTTACCAGGCAAAGCAATGACATCTCTTGCACCTTCATTAACAATTACTATCTTTTTTGAATTTGAAGACTGTTCGTTTTCTATTTTTGATAAGTTTGACTTTATAGAGTTGTGATTTGTGAAAGAAGACTTGAGTAAAACATCCAGGGATACAACACTCCAACCTATTAATTCGGCATGTGACAATAGCATTTCTTCTCTGTTGGAGTATAAAGATCTTGACACGTAAGTGACATTTCCCATAGTTAACTTTGAAATCATATTGTAGCCGGTCAGGATTTGAGGTTGTTCTACACGTAATAGCAAATGTGTCTTTAGTCCCCTCTCTGCACAAGAAACAGTTGACAAAACATGCAAATGGAATATCAATAACTGACCATAAGTGTTTTTTCAACTAAAAGTACTACAAACTCAGAGGGTGCTTAGATTTGCGTTTTAGAACTGCTTATCATAAAATTTGGATAATCACTTCTAAACCAGCTGCAATAACACTGAAATAAAATTTAAATTTGCCTCTACTCTTAACCTGATTATCCGTGTCTACTTTTTTTCAAAAAATGTCACTTGCGGCCTTTATCTGTCCATCTTTCTATACAATCATAATTTGTTACATTTGATTATCCCATTATTACAAATGCATTTAACCCTAATAGCTTCAAGGGATATATTGCAACTACTACATATGAAATGCACATCCAAACTCCCCTTAGTAGCTTTCCTGAGATAAAGCCAATTACAACAGCTGGAGCATGTGCACTTTGACAACCTCCACATGTGACCTAAAAAACTCCTAAAACGATGTTTAAATACTAATAAATGGCATATATCGTTAAAAGAAGTTCAAATACAAGAACCTTTAATAGGTTAACTCACTCACCACATGAGTTCCTAAATGATCTTCAACAAGTGACAACAATGCATCAAGTTCCCTCGCCTTATTACCATTAACTTACGGTTGCAGCAAATCATCATGTTAAAACTGAAATAGATCTGTTTTCACCAAACCTGAAGGTCTTTCAATTTGACACCAACAACTTATAAGAAACAGTGTATAACATATAGAATCACAATAAAATGAAACTTATAAGAAACACAATAAAACCTCTAAATCCAAAGCATGTTTGAAATGATTACGCGCACATCTTCGAATTCCATCATACTGCCATGATTACTTTCGTATGAATACATGATCGTGTCCTTATTGAGCAACAACCCGAATTAAGGTAATCGCCAAAGTTCCCAACCTATAAAATGTTACAAAATTGCAAAACAGAAAATCTTACCTCTACAGTGATTCTAGCCAGTTTGGATCAGTTGAAGATGAACAAACAACAACAGATGTTCCAAAGAACTTTGCTCCATTTTTAGCACTCTTGATGCCTGAAATTTCAAGATTCACAAAAGTTTAAATGAATGTAAAAAATAATAAATCACGATAAAACAATAGCAATAAGCAAATGCAAATACGTTCGTTTGTTTTGTAGGGTTTTGAGTCAGAGATCTTGATAAAAAAAGACACTTATCTATAAATTTTTGGAGGATTATCTATGTAATAAGGATATATCTTTCAATTTAAATGAAATATATCACAGCAAATTTATCCAAAATAAAAATCAAAATAGTATGTTGTTGTAGAGGCATATCCTTATTGTTTTTAATACTAAAAGACAAATTGATTGATAGATCAGCCGGTAAAACTTGTGGCATCTTTATCATAGGTCATGGGTTCAAACCTTCCCATACCTAACTTTTTAATTAAAATACCCGAAATTACATGCAAATTGTGTGCCATGTCATCATTGAGGTGGCGTCCAGTCACTAATTCATATTTATACAGTCATATTAGCCCCTATATAATATATATATATATATATATTATATATGATATATTATATATATATTAATTACTATATATATATATAATATATAAATATATATATAGAGTAGGGTAGTGAGAAATTTAGGAAGTAAATTTAAAATAAGAAGTGGGTGAGAAGTGTCTAAAACCACACTTGAGATGCACGACTTGGCACTTTGATGCATTTTCTATTCATCTAGATGGCAACATTTGAGGTTTTCGAAAGTTTATTTGATGAGTATGATGGGCAAATTGATTTTCATGATTGTGACACAGTAGAGGAACAAAAAGAAAAACAAAAAAATCATCGAAATGATCTATGCATCTAATAAAAACTAGAAAAATTATGATGCTTTATAATGCATCTAGATTATAAAGCTGCATCTAAATTTAAGTCGATGCATCTCGGATATGCGATTTATAGTTACTTCTTATCCTTCATTATTTAAGAAAACTTTCATTTGATCCTAATCTATATATTTATCTAGTAATTGGGTCTGTGACTTAAAGTTAAAGTTGTTAAAAGTGAGATAGCTATTAAAAATGGGACAAATGTCACTTTATTTAATTAGGGGTTGGTCAGTGTACGATTTGTTGGTTGTGTCTGAGTTGTTAGAGGTTTTGTTCGTGTAAACGAGGCAATTGTTCGATATTTTTTAGTATTACAAAGTTTCGTGTGTATCAGGTGTTTATCATAGTTTTATATTTAATTTGTAAATTGATGGAAGTGTAAAAGTGTTTCATTCTATTTGAGAATAAATATGTTTTTTTCTATTAATAGTCTTTTGTGAAGCAAAATTATGTATCATATGTATCAGCTATAAATGGATGGCGTATCAAGTTTTTTGTGGTTGTACTTCACGTTTTTATGTATAAGATTTAATTTTCATGTATCTTATTATTCGTTAAATTACATATTAATTAATAGATTCAATGGTTAAGACCACTTCTCATTTTAACAATTTTAAGCTACTACAATACAATAACCCTCCCATATATATATATATATATATATATATAGAGAGAGAGAGGAAAGTTAAAATAAAAAGACAAATATTCGTGAGAAGGATAAAAAGAAAACTTTTTTTAAAAAAGTTTTTGAAAAATTCCAAAAAAAATCCAACCAAACCGAACCGAACAGAACTACAAATTCGGTTTTCGGGTTGGGCATCTTGAACCGAAAACCGAACCAAAAACTATATATATAGATAGATAGAGAGAGAGGGAGGGAGGGAGGGATCAACTTGTTATAATTTGATGTGCAATAAAATTTTGATGCAAAAAGTCAAAAGAAGTTGGGTTCAAAAACGAATTTTTGATGCACAAAAAACCGATTTAATGCACAAACGTTTTTTTCATAAATTTTTTTCGGCAAAATTATCCACTTTTAGAAAAACTTCCTTCACAACTTTTTCATGCACCAACATACACGATCTTGTGGAATTTTTTCAGAATTTTTTAAAAACTTTTTTAAAAAAATATTTTTTTATCTTTCTCACGAATATTTGTCTTTTTATTTGAGCTTTATCCTATATATCTTACATTATATATAAGTGGATGTCATAATGATAACTCACTCACATACTTGCCACATCATTATTAAAGAATTCTCACATGAGCAACATTTCAATCCACATAAGCATATGCGAATTCTACCTAGGCAAATACTTATACACGTCATCATCTATGCATTTCACATATGCAGATTATATGCCAACTTGGCATTAAACCGGACATTAATATTAAAAAGATATGCACATAATGAGATTCGAACC
>BQNB010190848.1:0-11746 GCA_026074375.1 Tanacetum coccineum | reverse complement strand
GTTTCTATGCCGGTCCCCTTAGGATACCATAATCTTAAGTGCGTAGTGCCTTTAATGTATCGGAAGATACGCTTAACCGATTTAGGATGAGAGGTTTTAGGATCCTCTTGGAAGCGTGCACAAAGGCAGACACTAAACATGATATCAAAAATAATTTCTATTAGGTATAATAAACTACCTATCATGCCTCGGTACTTAGTACTATCTACGGACTCACATTCTTCATCTTTCATGAGTTTTGTATCTGAAGACATGGGTTTTTTCATTGGTTCAGAGTTTTCTAAGCCAAATTTATTAAGCATTTATTTAATATATTTAGATTGGTTAAAGAATATGCCATCTTTCGTTTGTTTTATTTGTAATCCAAGGTAGAAGTTTAGTTCACCCACGTCGTGCATGATTTTGGCGAAGTCATCACCCAACTCTTGACAAGTTAAACCGAATATAATGTCGTCGACATATATTTGAACAATGATGAGATTTGAACTTTTCTTCTTTGTAAAAAGTGTGTTATCTACCATTCCCATGTTATATTCATGTTTAATAAGAAAAGCTTTCAATCTACTGTACCAAGCTTTAGGAGCTTGTTTATGACCATATAAAGCTTTCTTAAGTTTATAAACATGATCTGATTTTTCAAAGTCAATGAATCCTGGAGGTTGTGCCATGTATACCTCCGTATTGATAAAACCGTTCAGGAATGCACTTTTTACGTTCATTTAGAATAACTTAAAGTCTAAAGCATAAGCATAGGCTAATAAAATCCTAATGGACTCTAACCTAGCAACTGGGGGATAAGTTTCATCATAATCGATGCCCTCTTGTTGATTATAGCCTTGGCCGACTAACCTAGCCTTATTACGAGAAACAAGACCGTTCTCGTCTAACTTATTTCTATACACCCATTTAGTTCCTATGATTGTCATATTCTTAGGTTGTGGTACTAACTCCCAAACATCGTTTGCAACAAATTGATTTAATTCTTCTTGCATAGCGATTATCCAACTTTCATCCTTTAAGGCTTCATTCACATTCTTAGGTTCTATAGTTGATATAAAACAAAAGAAGTTACTTTGGTTTTGGGCTTGAGACCTAAGGGTTCTTTGGTTAAGGTTTCTTGTGACATTCTCTAATGAATGGTTCCTAGATTCCTTAATATTGACTACTTCATCAATTTCTAAACTTTCATCCTCAATGTCATTTTCTAGGTTTTTCTTTCAGTAACCTTAATTGCTTCTTCTTCATCTAAGTCATCATCCACCAAGGGTGATGTCTTAGAGGGTGGAGGAGTTTCATTAAAAGTCACGTTAAGTGATTCTTTAATTTTCATGATGTGTTTGTTTAGGATGATGTAGGCTTTACTATTTTGGGAGTAACCTAGAAAGACACCTTCGTATGACTTTGGGTCAAACTTAGTAAGGTAGTCTTTGGTGTTTAAAATGAAGCACTTGCTTCCAAACACTTTGAAATAATCAAGAGTAGGTTTCCTACCTCTTAAGAGTTCATAAGGTGTATTTCCTAATATGGCTCTAATAAGGATTCGGTTGAGGATGTAGGTTGAAGTGTCTACGGCGTTACACCAAAACTTTTATGGTAACGATTGATCATTCAACATGGTTCTACTCATTTCTTGTAGTGTCCTATTTTTCCTTTCTACCACGCCATTTGATTGTGGAGTGCGTGGAGCCAAGAAGTTATGTGTAATACCGTTGGCTTTACAAAACTCTCCAAATTGCACTTCATTATTAAATTCCCTATCGTGGTCCGTCCTAATTGACACTATTGAACATCCTAATTGGTTTTGTATTTTCCTACTAAATATTTCAAATTGTTCGAAGGCTTCGGTTTTAGTTTTAAGGAATCTTGTCCATGTATACCTATAATAGTCGTCTACTATTACTAAGGTGTAGAGGTTTCCTCCGTAACTTTGTACGGCAGATGGACCGAAGAGGTCCATATGGAGAAGTTCTAGGCATCTAGTCATTGAGACTAAATTCTTAGCTTTGTGACTAACGTGAGCTTGTTTTCCAATTTTACAAGCATCACAAAAGTCTTGATCAAACTTAAGCTTAGGTAAATTCCTAACTAGTTCCTTAGATGCTAACGATTGAATGAGACGCATATTAGCGTGACCTAAACTCATATGCCACAAAGTGGAGTTTTCATCAATCGTTGCAAGACAAATTTTATCTTCAGGCTTATTTCCTAGTTTCATAACATATAAGCCTTTCTTCCTAATACCTCTACCTATGACCTTACCGTCCTTAATGATTTCGCTATGATTTTTGGAAAATATAAACTTACACTTACTATCACATATTTTTCCTACACTTAGCAAGTTAAATCCTAAATTATCTGCATGCTCTACATTAGCAATTTTAAGAGAGCCATGAGAGATCGTACCTTTTCTAATGATGTTACCGCGTAGATTACTACCAAAAATGACGTTGCCTCCATTGTATGCCTTGTAGTTTGAGAAGAGCTTTCGGTTGACCGTCATGTGTTTAGAGCATCCGTTATCTTTTATCCACTCATTGGGTTCCAAGTCAACTCCAAGGCATATCTATTTATATAAGACAACAACTTCAACATTTGGTCCTCAATATCTCATGGGTCCAAAATTGTTAGTGCTAAACATCCCTTGCATTTGTTGCATTTGATTGGGATGTGGAAATAGAGGACACATTCCCCATGGCATGTAACTTTGAGGTTGAAAGTTATTCTAAGTTACAGGAAATCTATGAGATCGATTTTGTCAACCAACATATCTTTTAGGTTCTGGTGTCTTAGAACAAGGATAAGAATTATTGACTCTTCTAGGTGGTGGAGTTTTTGACCTAAAGTTTGGTTTAGAAAATCCAACTCCGGGTTTTAACGATGGTTTATAAAATTGTTTAACTTCATCATCACTAGCAACGGGAATTTTAAAGTTGTTTACCATTATATGTTTTGGTCTAGGACCCAAAATGTATTTTTGAAAAGAAACATATTTTTCAGTCTCTGGTGAGCAGACAGGCGGTCCCTTAATTGCTTTGGGGGCCGTCTGTTACTTTATGGGAGGCCGCATCGTGCTGGCTTTTGGGGCCTAGCCAGAGGCCGTATCATTCTGTGATTTTACAATTTTGTTTTTCCTTAGCCAATAGTTGTTAGCTTCATAATAGTTATTAAACCCTAGACCTAATTTTATCTTGGGGTGTTTTTTGATTGTTTAATATTTCATTTAAAATGTGTACTCTTTTTAAATTGAGTTAGCTTAAAAGCTTCCTCTTTAAGTTTTTTGTTGTCGATTTTAAGTATTTGACACTTTGTACATTCGAGATCAACTCCTTTGTTTTTCTCGAGTTTAGACAGTTATTCTTTTAGTTCACTAATTTCCTTTTCTAGTTTATTTCTAACGGTTTTTAAATGTTTGTTCTTAAATATTATCGTTAGACTCATTTTTTGGAATTTATAATATTCACTATTAAACATAATATCTGTCACACCTCGCAATTTTCGGGATTTTTAAATGATAATTTTACCCTTTGACTTTTTATGGACCCGTTCGATTGAATTATCTCTTCTGACCCTCTTTCACGGTATCATAAACAACGTCATTACTGCGTAGCGGTAATTTTTGAAACGCCTAACTTTAAATAATAAACCTCACTCTACTCTGTGTCACGTCACATCATTATTATTAATGTCAGTTCATTTACCAGTATGAATTATATTTCTGTGTACTTATATATGGACTTGTAAAAGAGAACTGAATAGATTTTATTGTATGTCAGTAAGTTGACTTATCAAAACGATCGCGCCAAAATGTAGATATTAATTATGGGTATACTAGCATTTTGACATAAACGACAATTCAACCGGGACAACTTGTTGTTCAGCTTTTACCGAGAATGATCGCGAAAATTCAAAGCAAAAATGACAAAATAGTCCTGCAAAGGTTTAAAACCGCATACAACGACGTATCGACACTAAAAATAATTAAAAGTGATATATTGTATGATTAGTCAACTGTGAGAGTTTATTAAATGAAGTAATATTTATAAATTATTTTACATGATTTATTTCAAAAGCCGATTTTATGTGAGTTAAAAACGCGACTGTTTCCACATTTTAAGTTTTATTTTTTCGGGCCTATAACGGTTTCTTATTTTAGTATAGACCCAAAGTTGAAATGATAAACTATTTAAATAAATTTTATGTATAAAACTTTTGTTTAAAATATAGTCATAAATAGTACAATACTCATATCCATGGGTCAAATTATTAAGAACGATATATTAAGGGTATCGGCGAGACCTTTGATCGTTTTGAATCAGATCAGTGTTAACTATGTCTAAACGATAAGGTCACGAGCCATTAAAGTTAACCAAAGATTATAGTCAACCGTTGGTCCTGTGAAATATTACACCATTTAACCCATAAACTATATTTTACACTTGCCATTTCAATTTTGTTCTGAAACTGTAATATATATAAGTATAACCCGTATTACGGTTGTCCGCATTTTTTTCATAATGACCCTGTAAGCACACCACTTACACCACTCCTCCTCTCTCTAAAAAGTAGTTGTGTTCGGCGCTCCATCTTTTGTCGGCCAGATTCGGTCCTACCCATCCGTTGCTGTTAAAGAATCACCTCGCCACCACCCCCGATATGTCAGCTACATAGCGAGCACTACAACCGCACCACACCCCCCCTTTCCTCAGATCTACGCTATCATACCAATACGCACATAACCACAACAGCTTTATGCAGCAGCCGAGCATGCCATACACACCTCCCAACGCGCCAGATCACATCCCCACCTACATGCATCATCTTTTACGCATCACCATCTTACGTACTGACACCTCGATCGAACTCCACGCTCTACCTACTAACCATCGTCCAGTGTCACACAGATACCATCCGCCGCTACACTCGTCACACCACAAGCAACGAAAAATAAAATCCTCATGCCTCTAAATCAGTCGCACCGACCACCCCTGACGCCTATGTACCGTCGACGAGTTGATACGTAATAGCCAACACCTAAAGGGTGGTGTGGTTTAACAGCACAGCCCTACGAGAACGGGTCGCGTTACGGTAGATTACATAGCTGGCACTCGAAGAGGGCTGGTGTGCGTTTGGTTTAATTAACAGCCCGAAGAAAGGCGTTTTTTGGATTTTGTGGTCAAACAGGCTCTAAAGGGGAGGTTTTCGGATTCCGAGGTTGTTGGAATGTCGGGGCGTACGCAAAGAGTTGTGTTGTCGCGCGGTTGATGTGTATAGATTGGTTTTAAATGATATTCCTGCGAGATTTAGAAAAATTAGTTAAGAGAGTCGGACGCAATAATGAAGTGTCGGGTTAAGGGTTAAATATTAATGATTGTTAATATGTTTTGCGTTTTGTGTGTGTGTTTTGTTTGATCTTTAGGGTGCATGTGGAGATTATTAGCCGCTTAACTGCTTAAGGGCATGTTTGGTGTTGAACTTGTGTAAGAGGCTTCTAAGGGTGTGATGATTTGTTTGCGTGTCCAGACGGACCCGTAAGGAGTAAGTTGTGCGGTTTGGCTACCCAGCAGTCTCACGCACGGGAAGTTTGTTGGGTTTGCTGTATATACCACTCTCCCAAGGGTGCGTTTTGGAGACCGCTCGCCCTGCTAATTAATGGGCGTGTTTGGTTTGGCCGACCTTTAATGGATCAGGAAATAACTGTTGAGTTTTGGTAAAAAAGGGGACGAACGGTTGTATAAATCGAATAGGTCATTGGCCGATATTTATAGAATTTCTTGATATTAGTATTTTCGTTTTTAAAATTTTAATGTCTTGGGTTGAGTACCGATAAAAAGGATTAAGTTATTAGTTTTTCAGAGTATTAAAAGTTTGTAATTATACAATACCGGTAAATAACACGGAAGCTTCATTTACAATCACGACACACTTAGTTTAGTTAAGTACCGTCTGTTAGAAACTCGAAGGATTCACTGTTGATAGAATGTAAAATACTTGTGAATACAATTTCATTTTCACAATGTTTGACTACTCTATAAACAATACCCTAACACATTTAAGGATACAGGTAATCAGGTTTTAGTAACCAAACGATTAACCCCGTCGCATTCTTTTGCATCCACGGAGTTACATATACGAATTAGAGTTTGATTTGTCGCTCTGCCTGAGACCTGCTTACTCTAAAATTCTCACATAGAAACGCTGCAAGGTGAGTGTTACTCAAGATTCTCCACGCCGCACTATTCTGAATCATCACTGAGATAACAATAATTTACTCATATCACCCCGTTTCTTGTCAGACAGCTTGTGACCAAGAATGATAAAAGTATCGTTCGCCATAGATATTTTGTGTTGTGTTTGTTTGTGTTTTTGTCTTGGAGATAGACAACAACATATGTAATTGGTTATAATTGGTTTCTTTTTCCAGATTGGTGGTGTCGTGCGATAGTATCAGTTGGAAATTTATGTTTCCGATTAAGTGGTTTTTTCCTAATTGGGTGTGTTGCTTGTGATTGACGCTAGATAGTTGGGGCGTGGTGTGGCACATGCTCACACTATAGCGGCGTCTAGAGTGGTAAGAGTTGCGAAGCGTTTGTTTAGTGACGCGGAGTAGTGTGTTCAGTCCTGTGCCAACATATGAGTTTGTAAGTTACTTATTTTGTTTTGAGTGATAGGTAGTATATTGTGCCGGACCGGCGTTAACTCACACCTTCTCTTCACCCAAAAAAGTGTGTTTGGATCTGTTGACTGAGATATATTAACATTTTGCGATTTTAGTTTTCGGTTTGTAGTTGTTATTCTCAAATCACAATACTCTTCACAACTTGAAATCCAATCCTTTATCAACGTGTTGTCGCGTTGGATGTACTCATCCATCGGAAACAGCATAACCGCTCCCTACATTCATCTCATCGCTATCGACTGAAGGTGGGACGTTAGGCGCGTGAACTGTTAACGGGCTGCGATCTTTCTTGGTGTGTACGAGCCGTTTTGTTTGTTGTGTTTGATATGTTGAGCGTTTGTGGTGTTGTCCTTCATAATTGCCTAGTGTGCACTGTGTGTGACTTAGTGACTGCCCGATACGATAGAGATGGACGTTTCATAGCCCACGTTAGTAAACTTGTACTCTTTAGACGATGTTTTGGGGTGTGAGAACATGCTCTGTGTTTACAATACTGCCCTTATTTACTCTAATGATTTCAAACTCTCATAAATGTTCGTTTACAAACTCGATTACATGATTGATATCACATTTTGTTTTACTTATGGATGAAATTACTTAAAGCCTTTCTTTTAGAAATACATAGGTTGATTTTACTATGGACACGAGTATCTTGATTGCTTCCTTGTTTATGAGTTTTGACCTTAAAGTTAACGAAGTCGATCGGCGACTGCCCAACATTAGATTGAGACTCGTTCTAGGTCGCCCCACGAGTAAATGCTGAGCCCTTACTGTGGTTAAAGTAATCCGTGCAGTGTATAAATAGCATCTAATGGAACTACTTATCTTTTCCGGTAAAGTTAGGCACGCTTGCCTAGATTCGGATGGTCCGGTTACAAAGATTCCGGATAGCATGAGTCACTATATATACCATGTTGGATTATTCGATAGGTGTTTCTTGGTCGGTGATACCTCTTTAGGCGAGAAAATTCTATCTTGGTGTTATAAAATGCTTCCGTTTTGAAAGTGGCGCTTCGTTGTTCGTGAGTCTTAGGTGCGGCCTAGTTAAGATATTTTAGTTATGTGGTACGTTGTCGTATTTTGTTATAAACTGGTACATATGTTCATGTAACGTTGTGGTCCACACTGCTTTTGTTGACGTTTCTGATTACTAAATGATTATTCAATAATACTTTGAGTGAAGGCTGTTAATCAGTAAACGTTTTTTATCCGTCATAAATGTGGTTTACTTGAAAGCCTGATGAATTCCTCGCTCAACTTTTGATTTAGCCGTTTTTAGTATGTTTTTGTCTTCAGGTATTTGCTATGGACTTCTTGACGTGCTGTGTGAGTCTCGTGGAATATGTTTACCGTTTATTGAGAGCTTTATTATCAATCTATACTCGGTGACTTTGAGAAAACCAAATAGTCGCTTCCGCCTGACATTTATTTTGCGCTTCCGTAATGGTTTATTTTTGTTTTGAAACTTGTAAAACTGATCTAGTTTTAAATGTAATGCACTGAGTCATGATTTTCAAAACGTGCCATTTTTGTATTCATTCTATCATGCACCTTGTGTTCGAAAATTATGGATGAAGCGTACGCAGTCGGACACGTAGTCGTTACAGGCCCCGTTGGGGGTTGTTGTGACGATATTGTGTATCAGAAGCCAAGTTATAGAGACGCCAGGGGTAGAATATCTAGGTCTGTGTCTATAGTACAGTATGGGATGGCCTTACGTGCTTTTATGTGTAGGCCTTTATACGTGTTTTTGCTATTGGGCGTATAGTGAGAACATTATCCGTGAGCATGCTATGATATGGTTTACTCTACCCCATGCGTTTATTTTTCTCGTGCGCTCGTTCTTTTCGTGTGGGTGGTAATCTTTTTCTTTTGCGGTTTACGTTTTTTCCGTTAGTATAGTTTCCCCTTTTTCGATATGGGAAGTTGTCTACTACTATATATAGTATATGTAGTATTATATATATATATATATTATATAGTATATAATATCTATATATATATAATATAGGCTTACATCCTTGCGTATATTTTACATTCATTTATATAAGAGCTATTTATATAAATATCAGAACATTCCTTAAGACATTGTGAGTTGCACAATGGTCTCATCTACACCTCAGACATTGTGAGTTATACAATGGTCTCATTTTACCCTTTAGACATTGTGAGTTGCACAATGGTCTCACTTCGTTCTCAGATATCGTAAGTTATACAATAGCCTCCAAAACTTTTTCATAACCTTATACAATATCGTTTTATACGAAACCCGTCACAATTTTGTTTTACATGGAATTATGTGTGAATCTAAGTATTACAAGTCTTTTATGGACGGGGCTTGTAATAGGAGGGTTGATACAATAATTGCTATGTTAACTCGTTCATAAGATCTTTATCTTATTTACTTTAACCGTATGCTCATCAACTATCTTGAACACTATGTCAATCTCCCCGTATAGTTTTACTCCCCGTCTCCGAAGACGAGTTTTAAACACTCGTCCCATACTCATTGGAGCACCTGAATCGTCATGTCATCCACCACCTTGAAGAATTTTGTGAGTACGCGTATTGCACCGGAAATTATTAAGTAGGATGGTTTATAATCTCTTTATTTGAAAGGATTGGGATGCCTCTTTATTTAAATAAATAAATTGTAAATCACCTAACCATAAGTTTATCAATTCATTACTTACATAAATTGGGACGCTTCTTTATGCAAATAATAAATTATAAATGAGTGGGCTTAATGATATCCAATATGACACGAGTATGAACTCAAACCCGAAAATTACCGGAATCCGTTAAAAAGGTTTAGAAACACAATCGCGTCTTACCACTCAGCAGAATCTGAAGGCCTCACTTGAACTACCTTATCTCATTCTTAAGTTATTAGTTTTGCCGTTACAAAAGCCTACCATAATGAACTGTTTGTGGAGCTAACCGACTTGTGCACTCTTGAGCTAATGGATTTGATTCATCATCGAACTAACGACTGCGTGCAATATTCCATCGTCTATCGCATAAGCTCTCCCGCGAGCTCCTCCCATTTATTGACCTTTATTCTGGGATATTATTTCTCGAAATGTCATCACTCTCCGCATCCCATCACCGTTTGTTATAGTTACCGTTGCTATGTATTCTTATACTTTTACTTTTGATTCGCGACTCCATATGTTTGTGCTATGATTTTCAAATGATTATTTTAATAAAGATTTTTAGTGATTCCGGATATATAATTTGTTCTTGTTAAGAGGTTGTGAGATCTGTGAGTTGCAACAAAGATAGCGACGAGGTTAGGCTAGCATTATAGTGGATTTGGTTGATTGGTTTGGGCGTAAAATAATTTTGGATAGTTTGGAAAAATATGGCGGTGTTATGGTCAAGTTTATGGTCAAGTCCGTGGGTGATTTATAAAAATATAGTTGCTGGTCCAAGTTTTAAATAGGGGTAAACGGACGTTTAAAAATGTCTCGAAAGGTTTATTAGGTGCCATAAGTCTTTGAAAACATTCGTGGAGCTTCTTAATATAAAAAAGAAGGTTTAGGAAGTTTTTAAAAATGATAAGTCGTTGCCGTTGGTTGTTTCTAAATATAGCAAGTTTTTATATATATAATTAGCGAGCTAAGGATTTTGGTTAGACGCTAGGGTTTCACTAGTTCGTTTTTGGAAATATGGGAACGATTAAATTAGAGGATACTATTAACGTCTCGAAGCTAAAAACTTTACTAAAAGGGAAATTTTCTATAAATAGTAACTTGTCGTAAGAACGTCGTAACATCTTCAAAAACTTAATCAGTTCGTAAAAACGCATTTTGTTGACTAAACTAAAGCACAAACATATATGGTTGTCTATTTCGTTATTAAGCGTTATGTGCAACGTTCCGTTATTATCATTATTTCTCGTTCTACGACGCGTCCATTTATTAAGTCGCGGTTGGAGCCGTTCGGTTATACTTTATTCGCATTGTTTGCTTGCGGTGAGTTGAGTCATGATACATCCTCGTGCTTCCTAAGTAAGTTGAATACTTGCATTCATTAGCCTCGTCCGATGTTGATCGTCGAACCTTACAGATATCAGAAACCAGATATCTCTGCCCTGAAACATTTGAAACTTTATATAGACATACTCACGCGACTACACTCCCCCCTTCGATGCTTTCACCATTAAGAGGCTTTCTTTATAACACGTTTATATCAATCATAAAAACCGGTAATGATGTTTTTCTAAAATACCTATCTTGATGGGTTATATATCCTGGTCAAACCTAGCAAAAAATTTTGTATATTAAGAAGTGTCGAAACATCGAATTTTGCTGAATAGAGTTATCAACGTCATGTTTAAAATTG
This sequence comes from Tanacetum coccineum, assembly GCA_026074375.1. Lineage (NCBI taxonomy): Eukaryota > Viridiplantae > Streptophyta > Magnoliopsida > Asterales > Asteraceae > Tanacetum > Tanacetum coccineum. The sequence goes on along the minus strand of BQNB010190848.1, from coordinate 723 downwards.
GTTTACTAAATCTTAAATCTTTTCTTTGTCACACAATCGGTTAACTCAAATCGAATCCCGGGACGGGATTCCTTTAAGGGGTGGATACTATCACAACCCGCAATTTTTAGAATTTTAAATTACTATTTTACCCTTTGATTTTTTGGTTCCGACTTGACTTTTTGACTTTTTGACCTTTTACGGTCACATAAAAACGATTGCCGCGTAGCCGGTAAATTTTTGAAGCGTATTTAAATAATAAATCCTAATTATTATTATCTCTCATTTACAAATTTATTTTTCAAACTTATTTGACTTGAAAACGAGGAGATATATGTTATTCCTAAATTGACTTATCAAAAATGACCCGCCAAATGAGTTATTAATTATGGGGTATACTAGCGTTTGACATAAAACGACATTCCGGACAACTTTTCAGTTTTACCCGAGACCTGAAACCAAGCAGAAAGTGACTAAAATAACCTCGCAAAAATTTTAAACACAACGCGTACCGACACAAAAATAATTAAATTTATATTTAATTATCACTTTTTATTAAATAAAAATATCTAATAAATTATTTAATATTTTATTCAAAAGCGTTTATTTAAAAACGCGAATGTTCAAATTAAAGTTTAATTTTTACGGACAAAGCTTACCCGCGACACCCAATGGTACCAAATAAATAATAATGATTTTAAAAATATTTTATAAAAATATTTATAAAATATTAGTGGAGTAAAT
>BQNB010190846.1:0-11746 GCA_026074375.1 Tanacetum coccineum | reverse complement strand
CCCAAGTATCTATAATCCCATAACCTACATCTCTCTCTGGATCTCGCCTAATCTCCCTATCCAAAATGGGAACAAAACCATAGTCCTCCCTAAAACCTCCAGTCGGTCTAGCAGCAGGAGCAAACGAGCTCTCTTCGACCTCGTACCTAGGACCGAGAGAAATACATAACCTCTTCTGAGGTGGTAAACAAACCTCGGGCCTGTCCGCTCTACAGTCAGTAGAGGGTAAAAGCAAAGGTGGTGATGATGTAGGTAACGGTATAGGTAGAAGTGGTGGTGTCCCTGATGGTGGTGTCTCTGATCTAAATGCTAAGATATATGTGGATGGTGCAGCAGCTCTCATCATAGCCACAGATGCCGAGAGAGAGAGAGAGAGAGAGAGAGAGAGAGAGAGAGAGAGAGAGAGAGAGAGAGAGAGAGAAAGAGATAGGTGGTGGTAGTGGTAATGAATGAGAAGTGGATGGTGACTCGGCCCTCTGCCGGATCATAGCAGCTCTGAATCCCAATGGATAAATAGGACTAGAAGGTAGTGGTGAAGGTGATACAGGTAAAGGTGGTGATACTTGCAGTGGTGGTGATACTGGTAGTGGTGGTGGGGGAATCTAAGGTAGTGGTGATGGCCATGGGGAGAGTGGTGATGGTATGGCAAGAATTCTAGCAATCTCTACCTCAAACCAAAATGGTGTAGGTGGATCATCTCGAATACACATCCTAGCAGTAACACGGTGTACAGGTGGTGGGACAGAGTCAGCCAGAGCTGGGTGCTCCTCCTCCTCCTCATCCTCGTCCTCCTCAAGATCATCATCATCCTCGTCATCATCGAATGACTCGTCATCACCATCGTCATCGTTTCCTCCGTCAGTAGGATAATCAGTGGGATCCTCCTCAGGATCCTCCTCATCCTCTTCTGGATCAGAGTCTACAATGTATCCTGGTGAGTCAGTAGTAGGTGAGACAGCAGCAGGCAGTGGCTGCTCCTCAGCTGGAAATACCTCATCCTCCGGTGGCATAAACTCCGGGTATACAGGTTCTGGAACAAACTCTGGTGAAGGTGGGTACTCAGGACCCGGCACATAATCAGGAGATGGTGGGGCCTAAAAAGCGGCTACCACATATGCATATGGATCCTTTGGCATCAGGGGTGGTCCATCGACTCCCGGAGATCCGATGTCCGACAAACCTCCAAATGGACTAGATACCGCCGTGTAGGTGACTGTGGAATCCTCTGAATCTAACATGACAATATCTGAAAATCAAAAGTAGCTTATATAAGTATTTAATATAAGACTCTTATAGTAATATACATTTATATCATAACATGTATATAAATCATGAATGCATCTAGTCTAACCAACTAATGCAACAACTAGTGTATGTATGTATGTATGTATGTATGTCCTGTGAAAACCCCTTTTGTATGAATGCAATGTTTGAAAACGGTTATAGTCCAGCAAAAACATTTGACCTGGTTCTCTATAACCTTGGCTCTTGATACCAATCTGTAACACCCCCAAAATGGATCGCAGCGGAATATGGGTCTGAGGGTGGTACTTCATAGATCAATAACACAAGATATATATAAGAACGACCAAAAAGTCATTTAAAACCGATACATTGGATTTAGCAAAGTGTTTGTTACAAAAGCCCGAAGCTTCACTAGTTCAAAATACAAATTACAAAGATTCTAGTTCATAACAAATGTTTTCCAAAATGTAATGCAACCAAATCTTTATGCATGTGACATCCAAAATATAACCACCAATGTATCCCTTGCACCTCGTGCCTTATTGACCTCCTGAAAAACATTGCTTTAAAACGTCAACAATAATGTTGGTGAATTCATAGGTTTGTAAAATGTATCATAATATGTAATTACGTTTCCCTAAGCTCATGACAGTGATGCTCGACATGTATGAATTGCAATATAAATTGCCAACATTCCCCGTGATGATGTTCTAACCCGCAACATCCCAAGTCCGACATGGTATACGTCCGTTGTCCGACAAACCGGCACAGTGAGCATGACTCACCCGGACGGGGATGTCAATCCTAAATAGATCTATTTATTACATTCACGCTCACAACTGTAATTGACAGTTCATGATAATGGGCTCAGAGGGTTATCGCTACTTAGGCAAACACATAATCGTAATGTAAAATGTCCACTTGCGTCCAATTGTAAAACATGCATATGTTTCTCACCCCAAAACTTGTAAATCATTATAAATGTAAAATGTGGGGCTATGAACTCACCTCGAGTGGATGAGTTAACAATGTAAATCAAATGCGTGAAAATGCGTCACAAATACGCCCGAATGCAACCTAATTAATTATAGGTCGTATGAATACTAAGTACTTTGAATAACTAATACCGTATATAATTTTATATAGCTACATCACCATCTAATTGTATTTGTGAAATCATATTTATAAAGTTAAAAAGTTTATAAATATCTCTTTAGTAAAAATGGCGTAACTTTATCGTTTTAAGTCCGTTTCTTACGTTTCTTATGTCCACGCTTTCGTATTAAGAAGAGTTATCAAAATATTACATTTTCATATTTTAAGTCCTCTGGTGAACAGTACTTTTTACTGTTCGTGTACTTTTATAAAACTTTAATCTTTTATAAATTTAATAAGCGTAATCTCGTAAAGTCCCCGTATCATATTCGATTTAATATCCTTTTTAATGATTCCTTAAAGCACGTCTTCGTATTTAAAAGTTTATATTCAAATAAAGTATTTTCCCAAAAAAATCTGAGCATGAACAGAACTATATATTATAAACATTACTTTTAAAAAAATCACATTATAAATATTTAATTATTTAACTTGCAATATGCAAAAGACTCGTTTTTCGAGAGTTCTTTAATGCCTACGAATCCTTGTAAAATGTAGTATTTAGTCTAAAAATATAAAATAAATACATTAATTTTCGAATTACAAACAAACCTTTTGAACTTTTTGTTAAAAATGTTGTTTAAACTTGTATTATTTTATAACTTTTTTCAGAATTAGATAATTTGCTACAAGTCCTTTACAACCCTTTATGTCACAAGTCTCAAATATGTTAGGTCCTTTAGCCCATAATTTGTCCAAGAAATATCCATGATAACAAGTCCTCACATCACTTTTACTTATAAACTTATTAAGTAAACTTTTAAGTAACTAGTTTATATATACTTTTTATAAATAAACCAACACTTGTATAATACTTATACTTCCATTACAACATGTATTTAACATCCATGTAACATATGACAAAGTTTATCAAACCATTAATAAGAGTAAAAAATCTATTTTACATGTAAATAAGTTTTCTAGATGGTGATTTACTATATAACATCATATACACATAAAATCATAAATGTAAAGAATTTTGGGTTTTTAGATAACCTTAATATGAAGTAGGATGATAAACAACAAGATCTAAACCCTATTTTAGATATTAAACCCAAGCTTCCAAGACTTAGAAACCCTAATTCTAAAGAAAACCTAATATTAAACCTTTCTTGAATACCCTTTAAAATGAGCCAAACCAATCCATCAATATCACCGTTATGACACACTTATAAATAAAAGATGTTAGAAAACTTGTAATACTGCTAAATAATTATATGGATTATTTAGGGAGTTGTGGTTAAAAAAAGAAAACAAAAGAAAAAAAAATAACAAAAAAAAAAAAAAAAAAAAAAAAACAACAAAAAATAAAAAAAAAAAAAAAAAACACAAAAAAAAATATCCGTGAGCTAGAGGGAGAGAAAAAAAAAAAACAAGAGATTGTGTTGAAAATTATTGCTTAAGGAAATGAAGTGTTGTGATCTCTCTTCAGTTATAACATGTATAAATAACTACAAGTGCTAGTCAAAGTTTGCTATTAGGAACGTCCTAAGACTAGAAGAAACAATGGGGGTGAATAAAGGGAATTCTAGGTAAACAACTAGCCATGGTTACCTAACAAGGATTTAAATGAGATGTAAAGTAGTACAAGTTCCAAGTTGGTGATTGTGTGCTCTTGGTCCCCTGTGGGAACACTTTTGTATCAAAAAATTCTAGGGGGGAAGTGTAGCACTAGTTGTGTCTTTGCTATCTATTGTAGTGAAATATCTATGTATAATATGAAGTTAAATGATATAAAGGTTAAATGTAGATGTACAACTCGCAAAGTATATGGTTTGGTTTAATTATTTTATGTAGAATTCGGCCTATATGGTAAATGTGGGTGAAGTTTTATACAAAGCTTTAAGTATTGGGTATAATAATGGGTATTTGTTAGAAGCGTAGATAATTTTTTTGGATGGTTCCGTGAATACCTAAATGAATGATTTTACGCGAAACGTAAAACACTTTACATAACCAATCAAAAATAAATACGTGCTAAGTTAATAATTACCTCTAAATAATTATCTAACATTTAATTGTTTTTATGTGCCCTTTACGTTGAATGATAATATTTTTAGCTATACCGAATTTAACTAACAGTCTAAAATTAAAAGCGAAACTCGGTACGAGAATAAAAATAAAATATTGAATTAAATGACGCGTAAAATACTGTGAAACACTGGAGTGGTTATGGCGTGAAAGGTGATGTATAATCAAATAAACCCTCGAGATATAAAAATAATATATATATATATAAAATACATTAACGTATACGTAAGCAAAGTTACACATACAAAATTATTCTTAGGTAAGAATAATAAGTAATCACACAGGGTAATTGTATCTTATTCCTCGTCGAGAGATGAATGGAAATCTACGTATCAAGATGTAAATCGAGCTTGAATTGTCATTCAAGTTTTTGGTTTTGGTTTAAAACTATTTTTATACTAAAAATTAAACTAATATTAATTTCTAATAGATTAAAAAACTAAAAGGATTAAACAAAAATTGATCTAAAAGATATAAAGGAAAATATGCATGCTAAGTACGTGACAATGTATACCTAAGTCGGGCTTGGTTTAAACTAATTAATATCCCTTATAAAACAAGTTTCAAGAAATTAAATGACAAGTAAAGTAAAATGCGCTGTTAATAAAAATAAATGACAATATTTAAATTGATTATAAAGTAAATGACGATCATGTAAATTGACTATTAATTATTTTAAACCTTTTATTAAATCCGCACTTAAGATTCCAAAATCACTAATCACTTAACAAGCACATAATAAAAACTACTCACTAACGCTGTATAAATAAAGCTGCCACTAATCAACAAAGCAAACATTTATTAAACTAAATAATAAGCTATAACTACTACAGAAGAAAAGAAAAGAAAGAAAAACCCGAATTGTAAGAAGATGGCGAGTACGAATATAAACCACCCGATCTATAATCATAATCTTAAACACTAAAAGATTAAAACATTTATTAGTTTTAATATAATATACTTAGTTAAATATAAGAGCTACAAACTTATTATATACAAAATCCCTTAAAAACTAAAAAGTTTAAACTTTAATAGTAAAATAAGCTTATAAGACCCATAAGCTCCTCGCCTAAGTGTTGGATCGATTTCATCAACATTAAAACAACCAAAGTTATGATAAACAAGATATATTAATAAGCTACTAATTATTCTAAAGACAATAAGCTAATAAAAATTAAAACTTTAGATCTAAATCCACCCGAAAAAAAAAAAAAAAAAAAACAACAAATTTAAAAAAAAAAAAAAAAAACAAAAACAAAAAAAAAAAGGAAAGAGAAAAAAAAAAAAAAAAGAGAAAACAGTAGAATAAAAAATAAAAACACAAACGACCTCCCCCACCTACTTCCCGCCACTTCCCCCCCCCCCTCGCCCCCGCACCGCTACTCCCCCCCCCCCCCCCCCACCCAGTCCAACCCGAGGCCCCACCCCAACCCTCCCCCAACCACCCCACCCCCCGCCAACGCCCACCACACCGCCTTATCTTCCACGGCCCCCCCCCCGCCGTCCACCGCCCACACACCGTAACACTCCTCCCTCCCCTACCCCCCCCCCCCCACCCCCACCCTCCCCTCCGTCCCCGCCACCCCCCCTCCCCCACCCCCTCCCCCCTCCCCACAGCTCCCCCCTCCCCCCCCCCCCCCACACACACGTCGGATACGCACCCTGCTACCCTCAAACCCGCCCCCCCCACTCCCCCCCCCCCCCCCGACGTACCCCGCCCCCCCTCTACCCCCCGCTCCGAGTCCCACCCCTCCCTTCCACGGACCCCACACAACTGCCCCCCCCACCCCCCCCCGCCCCCCCTCCGACACCCCCGCCGCACCCCCCCTCCCCCCCGCACGCCCCCCTACACCAGACCCTCCTCCGCTCCTCCCACACCCCCCCCCAACCCCCCCCCCCCCCCAACCCCCGACCCCACCCCCCCCCCCCTCCCCAACCCCCCGTCGCCCCGCGCCCGTCTACCCCACACCCACCCCCCACACCCCCCCGAGCGACCCCGACCCACGCCCCCCCCTCCAGCCCCCACCGCAGTGTGGTTGTGTGTGTGTGTGGTGTGTGGTGTTTGTGTGGTAGTGCGTGTGTGGTGGTGTGGTGGGGGTGGGGGTGAACCCACCCTACCCCATTGCAGTGTACACAAACCGTGCAAACTCAACACCTCCCCCACCTCACTCCAAACCCCCCCCCCCCCCCAAACATCACGCCCCACCGCCACCCCCACACCCGCACACACGAAAACTCACACCACACCCCTCCCCCACCTTAGATCCCACCCCGATCCCCAAATGTCCGTCGCGGTACTTCTACCGTTCAACTCACTACACACGCCCCCAACCGCAGCCACCCCAACCGCCACCCACCTCCTCACAAAGCCCTCACCTCTTGAACCCGCACACCAACGACACACACACTAACAAAAGCTCGTCAACAAAGCAATTAACGTTAGACTAAATCGAATAAAAGCTAAAGCGCAGGATCAAAAACTCCGCAAAAATCAAGAGCTTATTTGGCAACAGCAACAGAACTAAAGAGTAGGAAGTAATACGCCTAAAGACAAGAAAAAAAACAAGTAAATAAGCATTCAAATACAAACCAACCTTAAATCAACCATCTTCATTCCAGACAAATAATCCAATGACAATAAGTTGAGAATAAGCTAACAAAGCTATTTACAATAATAAAGCTAAACTATTCTACTTCTAAACTACACTACAACTACTATGTGAAAAATAAGCTAAAAAAACTAACTCCCTACTCGAGTATGCTGCTTCCATTATATATCCAAATGTAGGTGTTAGGGTATTTTCATCCGTTCAGGTAGCCATCCAATAAGAGTCATAGATCGAGGGGCAAAAGAGTCATTTGGCCATTGGATGCGTCCTAGATTACATGATGGTTGATTACCTCGCGTCCAGCACAGCCGATCCTCCAATCGTATGGTCCTAGCACGTGGTCCTTTTTCATCCTTTCATACAACGCACTCCTTTTACTCAATCAATATCTGAAATGAAAATAGTTAATTACCTTGCCACGTGTTGTTTTTTTTATTCGGTCACCCAAAATAAGTGGAGGGTCACGTGACCATGAAGGAATTAATTTCTTGGAACATGTTCATACATAACGCACACGTCACCATATTTTTTTATAAATCAGATTTTACAACTAATTGTTTCGGGCTATCAGATCATTTCTCTTGCACTTGAAATGATTTGAATAAATATAATTTTTTATCCGCCACGTGTCATCACCTTAACGCCCACTCACTTTTATAGATGCATTTGCTCATATGACCCTGTGTTTTAATTTTATTTTTATGGAATTAATTAAGCCTCCATGTGACTTGACGTCACTTATACATACAAATTTATTAATTTGGATTGGGCCTTAATTGGGCTTAGTAATAATATGGGCTGGCCCAGCCTGTTAAGCGGGTTACGGGCTGGTCCAATAAGATCCGAGGGCACCGTTGGACTCGTTTTCTCGTGCTCTTTCTACTGGTATGCTCGGGAACTTTTCACGGCTTCATCTTAGCTTTGAGTAATAATTAGACTTGACCAAATTGAGCACGATAATTCCCGTTTTTGCATCGTTTTCAATCTTTTTACCTGCAAGACATAAAAAATACCAAACAAACATATTTATAAGATAATTAAGCATATTTTAGCATTTTTAGTCCTTTTTATAGTGTTTTCCGGAGTATAAAAGATGTATATTTTAGCAAATACCAAATTCCCCCACACTAAACCATTGCTAGTCCCACACACAATTTAAATAAAACAGAACCGGAAATAAATAATTGTATCCCCTTTTAGCTTATGACCCCCTCACAATCAAACAAGAACAGAAAAAGCCCATTAAAAGGTTCAAAAATCATTTAATTTGCAAGCACCCCCGTTTTAATCATTTTTTTTTCAATGTTTTTTTTTCATAATTTCTAACTTACAACTTATTCATGTGTGAAAAAAAGTAATGCTTTATTATTCATTGATAACTTTTAGATTCACGGAACAAATAGCAACAAAAAAGTGTCAAATGGATAAATTTATCGCGACACCACCGACTTGCACTTCTCCAAGCCAAGCTTAAAAACAAATCAGTTAAAATACAAGATAGTTATGCTAACACTACTCATAAAATGCAAATTGTGTATTTACTTTTCCTTCTCTCATTCCTAAATTGAATCTAAAGATTTTATTATATAATATTGGTGACAAATAATTTATGTCCATTTAATATAAAGTAAACCCGGTTAGACACAATTTAGTTTTGAAATTATCCTTTCCTAAAGAAGACGATATGGTGATAAGAAGGTCCACATTAAGTTCTAAATTCACATGATTTAGGATTATCCTTATTATTCATCTGAAACAACTCAACAACGAGTCCAGAGACGAAGGCTTTATTAGATAACCCAGAGTCGAAATTTGGCTTTATACTTATTATTATTGCAACATTATTAAACTCTCGTTCCTTTAGAAGCTTCCACATCGTGTTGTGAGAGCCGGCAAGTATGCAGCAAACAATAATTTCGACCTCGGTAATTTCCTCGACCTTTAGAAGCGCAACATCGGTTTGTGTCAGCTGGGCAAGATGCAGCAAACTTTTACATCAGTCTCAGATTATATTATTATTACCCTCCACCCTTTAAACACTGTCAACATCGTATGCGAGCCAGACCAGTATCCAGAATCTTATTTCGGCTTCGGTTTATTTCATACTTATTATTATTATAAAATGCCAAATTTCAAGTCTGTGGTCAACTTTAACAACTGTCCAATCGGTATGCTGAGCCGACCATGGGACCAGGAGTCTATTTCCCCCCAACACTGATATCAAAACCTCGAATGTGTACCTTAAATTATCAACCAGATGGACTTATCTACGAAAGGATCTAAACTAAAATTGCAAAAACCAAAGACAAGTTTATTTATTTAACAATTATATAGGTGAAACAAGCTAATGGGAGAAAAAGCACAATTAACTCTCATGAGCTTGAAAGAGAAATCAAATATTCTACTGTTTAAGCATAAAACTTATATTCCCTACTGTATCATTTCCTTGTTCTTCACAATTTAAAATTCTAAGAAAGAAACTCGTGACATACTTAGCCTAATAAATTCGCAACTTCGCATATTTAAAATCAATTCAATGGGAACACGCAAAGTCTTGAACTATTTTTCAAGCCTAGACTAGCGTTTTATAGCTCCTTGTATAAAAGTAAGCAAAATCAATACTATCTACTTTAAGAAGAACGCTAAGATTAAAAGTCAGTTGTCAAAATTCTACTTTTCTTGTTCTCACTAAACGCGAAACCTACATATGTGGTCAACAATTTTTTTAACAAACTATTTATATTTTAACATTTTTCTACACACAATTTGTTTATTATTATTATTATTATTTTAGATATGCATAATAAACTAGATATTAAGACTTAAAAATTTAAAATTTTGGAGAACAACGGGCAAAAGTAGGTAAGATCATATTGAAGATATACTACCCCATACTAAAATTAAACATTGTCCTCAATGTTTCCTATTTTAAGGCTTATAACCCCTTACTAGAACTCAAAAAGTCGAATGCATAATCCGAGCATAGAGAAAGTATCACAAAAAATCTTAAGCCGTTTATCAAATATGTTAAAAGATATATGTTAGTCGATAATAATCTAGAATATCGGATTTCCCCAAACTAATGGCAAGCAAAGGCTAGGAAGCTCGAGTGGACCATGACAAAACACCGAACACGAGAGTCTTCAAAAATTTTGGGTCAATCCTACAAACAATCACAAGCACAAACAACAAGAATCGGAAGAGTACAAGCTTCCTCACATCACATTAGATATAAGTAAAAAAGAAAGATGGATAAGCATGGGGTGCCTCCCACGAAGCGCTTTGTTTTTGGTAACCGAGTCACATAGCTTGACTCGATCCCCGCATTAAGTTGTCCATGGGGAAAGCAAATGGAAGAGAAGATCTCAATCGGGATTTCATTAATATTTGGATAAACATTAAAGCACATGAAAGTTCCATCCCGATGAGATGCCACCGGCTCTAAGTGGAGATGCCGAGGTCAAAAATGGTGTCTTCACTTCCGGTGGAGAGAAGTAAAGGAGAAACCTCAAGGTAGGTGAGAAACGGTAGAAAAATTCGAATGATAAATGTGAAGGGAAAGTAATCGTCATCTTCAACATTTGCAAAAACATCAATCTCACCCCATGGGTCAAAACATTCATCTTTGTTTAGCTTATCAAAATTGTTCTTCACGGTCGTATTGGGCTCAACGTCAAAGTAAATCTCAACATCTGGTGGTTCCGGAGGAGGACGAGGAGATGACGGATCATTAAAATGATCAAGGTTAGATGACTCAATTTCGGGAAGGGGAAGGGGATCATTGCTAAGCAATTCTTCAAAAAAACGGATATCCCCTTCCGAGTCATAGTCGTCATTCTCAATGCCCGGAGGCATCGAGTCATCGGAAGCAAGAAATAAATCGATATCCTCCATATGAGAGTCACTATCCTCAACGGGGATAGGAGAGGGAGACTCGATAATCGTATCAACATTTTCAGAATTATGTTCTTCTGGCGGTCGTGGAGATGAATTATCATACAACAAATTCTCAACAAGACATATTTCTTCCTCTAGATCAAAGTCGGCTTTCTCAATTCCCGGTGGAATTGAATCGATATGAGCGAGTTCACCGGAGAACTCCTCGAGAAGATAATCAAACTTAGGTGAAGAATCAATTAAAATATCACGGTTAAGCAAAGATTCGATAAGATTAGACTCGGCATTGAAATAATGCGGATCAATCTTTGGAGAAATGATTTCTTCATCATCAAAAAGAGGGTTCGAATAAATTTTGAAATTTTCCATCGGAACGTCCTCATCAGAAAGTGACTCGTCATCACTAGAGGTGAAATCGTCGTTTGAATCAAAGAGATGATTCGAAAAAGTTGTAAAAGTCGAAGAAGTTTCATCACACTCGGGCACATCACAATCACTTCCATTATCGAAAAAAATCCTCGGACTCACTTGGGATTGGGACAAGGTTCTCAACACTAGACTTTATTAATTCGTCCGATTCCTTTTCAAGAATAGTGTCAAGATGCTCGTCCCCCATTATGAGAGATTCATCGGGCTCTCTAGTCGGTAAGACAGGAGGGGAAGATGTGATAGCAACAGGCGGAGAATATCGAGCAATAATATATTTAATTCGTTGTGAAGCAGCAAGATACTTTTCTTCCATTAAAACGCGCTCCTTTTTTCGCATCTCGATGTCCAAACCACTATAATCTTGCAAGAGTTGTTTAATT
>BQNB010190845.1:0-11747 GCA_026074375.1 Tanacetum coccineum | reverse complement strand
TAGAACTCCCACTTTCTCTCTCTAGACAATTTGACCAAACATTAATCCTAGGCTTGTGTTATGATATCCAATACACTACATAATCCCATGGAGAAACCCCTAGGTTCGCATCAAATTTCTAGAGGTCACTTCAGAAGGATTTGGGTACTAGTCTGGATATGTGTACTGCGTACCATCCATAAACTGACGAACAAAGCGAGAGGACTATTCAAACTCTCGAGGATATGTTGCGTGCTTGTGTGATCGACTTTGGAAAGGGTTGAGTTAACCTTTTGCCATCGGTCGAGTTTTCATATAACAATAGTTATCACGCTAGCATCAAGGCTGTACCATTTGAAGCACTTTACGGTTAAAAGTGTCATTTACCTGTGTGTTGGGCCGAGGTTGGAGAAGTTTAACTTACCGGTCCAAAATAGTTCAAGAGACGACCGAGAAGATCATCCAGATCAAGCAAAGAATACAAGCCGCATGTGATAGGCAAAAGAGTTATGCCGATTTAAAGCGTAAGCTAATGGAATTTCAAGTTAGGGATAGTGTTATGCTTAAGGTTTCGCCTTGGAAAGGGGTAGTACATTTTAGCAAACGGGGGAAGTTAAACCCTAGGTATGTCGGACCATTCAAGGTGTTAGAAAAGGTTGGAGTCGTTGCTTACAAGCTTGAGCTTCCTAAAGAGTTGAGCAAGGTTCACAATACGTTCCATGTATCTAACTTGCAATAGTACCATGCCAACGAACCATTAGCCGTTCCGTTGGATGGACTTCATATTAATGACAAGCTTCATTTTGTCAAGGAACTAGTAGTAATCATGGATCGTGACATTAAACAATTGAAACAAATCCGTATCCCAATTGTTAAGGTTTGATGGAACTCTAGGTGAGGCCCTGAGTTTACATGGGAACGCGAGGATCAATTTCGAAAGAAGAATCCACATCTCTTCACAAAGACCACACCGTTGTCAAGTGTCGCGTCTTAAGCATTGAGGACAAGGCTCATTTAACGGGGGAAGACTATAACACCCCGTTTTTAGGGTCATTTACGACGTCAATAAATTCACTATTTATTTTTAATATTGTACCTGTTTGCTTTTAAATCGTAATCGTTAAGTTAAATCGCGTTAGCTAAAAATTATCATTCAATGTAAACAGGCATCAAACAATTAAATATTTACATCAAGCAAGTGTTAAGTAATTATTTTGAGGATAATTATTAACTTTATTCATTTTATTTTTATTGGTTGTGTAAAGTGTTTACGTTTCGCGATAAAATGCGTTTAGGCATTCCCGGAACCACCAAAACTTTTCTACGCTTCAACAAATACCCACAATTATACCCAATACTCAAAATTTGCAAAATAACATCACATATACACTCTTATGGCCGGATATGAGATGGGAGATACAAAGATATTATCTACAAAACACCTCTCCTTGATTTCATGGGATGTTCTCTAGTTTTAGGAACATTTAGATATTTTTCTCAAGACTTTCATGTATTCTTGACCAAGACTTCCTAGAATTCCTCTAAGTGTTTCCTTGACTAGTCCTATGGTATATAATGCCTAACTAGAAGATAGAACACATACATAACACATTTCCTTGGTGAAAACAAAACAAACACTCTCATTTCCTCTCTATATATGCCACGGCTAACATACACCACCACAAACCATCCATACAATTTTTGTTTACCACATTTCCAAGTGTTCCTACATCATATTTAAGATAACCCAAGAAGGTTTGAAGGTTTGGTTTAAGATTTACAAGTGTTAAACAAGAAAGATCCAAACAAGGGTTTAGATCATATTGTTCATCATCATACTTCATATTAAGGTTACCTAACAACCTTAATCTCTTTACATTCATGATTTTATGTGTATATAATGGCTATGTAGTTAATCACCATCTAAGGACTTATTTACTTATAAAAATTGATTTTTACACTTGTTTATGTTTTGGTACACTTTGTCATATGTTATATGAAGGTTGATATCATGTTATAATGGATATATAAGTATTGTACATAAGTGGTTTATATATATAAAGTATATATAAACAAGTTACTTAAAAAGTTTACATATATAAAGTTATGGACAAATGAGTATGTAAACTTATGGATCTTGTGATTCTTGGATAAACTTTGGACTAATCATGGACTAAGGACCCTAGGTGTGTAATACATGTGATAATAAGGGTTGTAATAGACTTGTAACAAAGTGGTAAAACTAAAAAGTTATAAAAACAACTTTTAAACACATTTTGAGAAAATATCAAAAAGGTTATGTTTGAATTCGAATTTTAAGGCATATATTTTATGATTTTATAAACTACTACATGTCACAAGGATCGTGGGCATGTAGAGAACCCGAGAAACTAATTTATAACGACGGAGATACGCTAATTTTAAGTTAACGTTAATTAAACACTCAATTTTTATTTTCGTATTTTTTGATTTTTTTTTTTTTTTTTTTTTTTTTTTTTAAAAATTAATGTTTTTTTTTATAAAAAAATAAATTTTATAAAAACAAATTACTATTCACATCTAATGAAAATGTATACATGTTTTTATCAGTTAGTATATGATTTTATAATTTCAAAACAATAAGGATCATAATTTTTGGATTAATAACGAAGGAGTTATGTATTTTTCACGATTACGATAATAAATACTTTTATAAAACTAATTTTATAAAAGTTACTTTCATCTCAGACATGAACATTTTAAAAACATCATTTATTTGATAAAACATTTAATTACGAAGACGTGCTTGAAAGAATCACTAGAATCGGATCTAAAACGAATAAGATACGACATTTACGGGTTTTACGTTAATTAAAGTTATAAAAATAAGCTTATAACTGTTATGAACAATAAAAATCATTGTTCACCAGGGGATTTCAAAATATAAAAATGTAATATTTTGATACATCGACTTAATACGAGAACTTGGACGTAAGAAACATCTCAAACGGGCTTAAAACGAGAAAGATACGCACTATTTTATACTTGTGCACTATATCCTGACGTGAATAGTGTTGGTTCGTTTTTAATATAAATTTTTGCGAAACATTTTAGAATCATTTATATAATATTTATACATGTCCTAAACTTTATAAATATTATTTTACAAAGACAATTGAATTATTTATTCAATTATACGAGAACAAACACACGGATAATATTTATCAAAAGCAATTTAAATATTATTTCACAAACTCAATTAGATGGTGATGTAGCTATATAGAATTATATATGGTAGTAGTTATTCAAAGTATTTAGTACTCATATGATCTATAATTGATTAGGTTGCATTCGGGCGTAATTGTGATGCATTTTCTTTTGTGATTTACATTGTTAAACTCATCCACACGAGGTGAGTTCATAGCCCCAAGTTTTACATTTTATAATGATTTATAAGTTTTGAGGTGAGAACATGCTTTGTTTTATAATTGGACGCAAGTGAACATTTCATATTTAAACTGATTACGTGTTTTCCTAAGTAGCGATAACCCAATGTGCCCATTATCATGAATTGTAAATCACTTGGAGGGTGAGCGTGAATATTATAAATAGATCTATTTGGGGGTGACGCCCCCGTTCAGGTGATTAGCTATCACTGGTGTCGAAACTACCGAGCCAACGAACGTATACCATGTCGGATTTAGGATGTTCTGGGTTAGAACATCATCATGGGCAATGTAGGCGATTTATATTGCAACTCATTTATGTCGAGCTTCAGTGTCATGAGCTTAGGGAAACGTAATTACATTTTTGTGATGTTTACATTTAATGTATTATCACGGGGGAATCTTGCGGTCCTACACTTATATAATTCATAAACCTATGAATTCACCAACATTATTGTTGACGTTTTAAAGCATGTTTTTCTCAGGAGGTTAATAAGGCACGAGGTGCAAGGGATACATTGGTGGTCGTTATTTTATAAGTCATTTGCATTAAAGATTTAGTTGCATTACATTTTGGAGAAGCATTTGTTATGAACTAGAATCTTTGTATAATTTAACAACGAATAAGTAAAGCTTCGGGCTTTTGTATCAAACATTTTGCTAAATCCAATGTATCAGTTTTAAACGACACTTTTAAAGGTCGTTCTTATATATCTTATGCTATTGATCTATGAAGTAACACTCCCAAACCCATATTCCGCTGCGACCTAATTTTGGGGGTGTTACAGCATCCCCTAGGTAATTGTCCTTGGTTTATTGCGAGTCAATGGATCATATTTAAAAGCTAAGCCTTAGATCGAGGCGTCAAGATATGATGAAAAATAATATGTACTCCTTAAATGCTCGATGGAAGCTCCCCTTTGCTCGAGGGTGTCAAGTATGATCCTACAAAACAAAAATTAGTGCAATAACAGGTTTTGTCCTTAGACAAATATGTCATATACAACAACATGTATAGACGACTCAATATGATTTCTTGACGAATGCTCCCCCTTGCTCGAGGGCTTCAAAATGAACCTACAAAAAGGAAAATGAATGATGCAAACTTCATCCTTAGATGAGTAAGCCATATACCACGCGGTGTATATGCTTGAACCTTGTTGGGTTGATGAAGCAATGGAGGTGCTAGACATGGCAATTTTGTGAGAGTGGCGAAAGATGGTGATGACAATGCAAGCAACTAACAATGTATGTTTATTAGTAAAGTGGTGATGATGAATATGCATGAATGTAATGAAAGAGATATGGATTAAGGTATGATATATGTGCGAATGAGCACAAATTATCTTGATAAGGAAATCGATCTTAATCGACCTACACAAATCCAAAAGAGTTAGTAGAGGATAGAAGCAAGAATATCATTTCACAACATGATAGTTCAAACATTTATACCAACAAGTACGAAAGAAAACTTGTTCAAGTATTATCACACGAATGACTTAACAAGTAGACATGTATATGAACAAAACATGTTTTCAAATAGACTCACAAATAAGAAAAACTAAAAGGATGAGGTCATATGATGCAACTAGCTTAAACAAGGCATGGTACGCGTTCGAAAAACAGAGGCTTGCCAAAATAGAGTTTACTTGTTTAAATAAAGTACTTGTAGATGCAAAATATGAAATAAGGTTTGATCATAATGCAACATAACAAACATGTATGAACCTGTGTTGTAACAAACGAAGACTCGAGACGTCGAGATGTGATGATGTATGTTGAGACAATATATGATAACGAGTAACTTGTACATTTATTGTTATATATTACAAGTAATATTTATTTTGTCATTATCAAAACAAAAGAGAATGTGTAGATTAAATATCGTAATATTTGCACTAACAAGTATTAACTCCAAGATCATCATGAAGTCTTTTGATCCCAACAAGGTTGAGTTGTTCGAACCTCACGGGTTGTGGTATGTCGTAACTAGCAACATGGGTTTCTTGGACTTATCGACATGTATTTAATTATAAAACCGTTTTCAGTATATATTTCCCATGCCTTATCCACACCTTGTTTAACCCCTTAGCCTAACGTTACAACTCATATAAAAGTCCTCTTTTGATATTTATATCTGGTGTTTACGCCATGTCGATGCAGTTTTGTTTCTTGAACAAGCCAGTGGTAACTTAATGAATCATGTCTGGGCAATTGAGTGTGATTTTCCTTTTACCCTCTATTACATCATATATGAGTGTTTGAGTGAATTATACTTTTTTTATTTGTGAGGTGCTTAGTCATATTATAACAGCTTATCAAACATCTTTGTTTTCACATATTAAAAATTCAAAAGTAATTTTTATAATTCTATTTTTGTTTTGAAAAGCTGTCCATTTTTCCTTATTTTACTTGAGGATAAGCAAACCCTTAAGTGTGGGGGTGTTTGCGTCTTTTGCGCTTATTTATAATAAAACCAATAATATTTTCGACATTTTTATAATTTTTAAAATTTTAAATTTTCTCATATTTTGTCACCTAGGACCTTATTTCTAAATTTCTTTTCTTAGATTTGCTTGAGGGCAAGCAAAGTTTAAGTGTGGGGGGATTTGATAATGCTCAAATTATACATATTTATATATGCGTTATATGTGCTTTTATATATCTATTTTGGTTAATTATAAGAACTTTTGATACTTAATACACTATATTTGCTATTATATGTTCATGATACGTGTCGTGGAAGAAAACAAAAGAATACGCGAAGATTTGAAGCTTAAATGAAGAAATAACTCGAGTTAAAGATCTCCCGACACATGTCCACTGTTTTGACCATAACTTGAGCATACAAACTTAAATTGACGTGATTCTGGCGGCCACGCGACTGGGAATGAATTCTCTACAACTTTGATTTTTTGTCTAAAAGCTGAAAATGCACCAAGTACGCCGCACTTCCCAAAAAGTACGGCGCACTTGTAAAAAAGTGAGGCATTTTTCGCCCCCGCACAGCCTATAAATAGCCCTCTTGGCTCCCTCATTCCACATATTCTCACACACATCAATTTATTTCATGAATACCACTTAGAATAGGGATTTTTGGTGATAAAGGCCTCACAAACCTTTGATCTAAACCACTCTTGGGAACACAATCATTACAACAAGTAGAATCAAAGTTAGGAGAAGTTCTTGGGAAATTTGGTTGAACTTGCTTATAGTTCATCAATATTCCCATGTTTTAATCCATCCAAGGAAGTAGTAGTATAACACCCCTATTTTTTGACATATAGCAGCGGAAGCTAATCTGGGGTATTATTTCATAGTACAATAGTCATAATCATATAAAACGAATCATAAAGAGACGTTTTGGAAAAAGTTGTTATCATTCATTTATTCATCAGAGTTTTTACAAACAGAGGTCCCAAAATCTATAGGAAATCAAAAAGTTTGAATGATAACAGTTTAGCCATCTTCAAGTCCATGTCACTCCATGCCATATGATGCTCAGTTACCTAAGATAAACATGCTAAAAAGTCAACACAATGGTTGAGTGAAATTCATAGGTTTATAATAAGCAGTTTGAATGCAGTTTAATAGTGGGTTACGTTGATATACACCCATAGTTTGTAATAATTGCATGCATGTACAGTTATCATGGAAAACATTATTATTGCCCTAAGCTCATGACACCGAAGCCTTAGGTTAATCAATAAACACAAATAATTTCCCCAACGGGTGTCTTGGCCAAACACTCATAAAGTTATTCAAATGTGTGCTATTGGTTACCGACAGTATAGGTACAGCAATGGGGAGTCCAGCCCCAAATAGATCTATTCACAACATTCGCGCTTACCCCGACGAGTAATTAACGGTTCATGATAGTACGGACTTAATGGAAAAAGTAGGGACTTAGGCAATAATGTATCAGGATAGTATACAGAAAAATACTTGCATTCATGGTTTATAGCATGTATCCCCCTCGCGGGTTTATGAAACATTTAAAAGATTGAATGCGAGGCTATGAACTCACCTTAACAGTACAAGGAAATCTGATTGATGGCAAAAGTATATCAAGTAAAAGTAACGGCTTTCGTCACACAACCTGGATAATATGTCAAGTCTTAGTTTGATTGGATATGTTTTACATCATAATGAAATATCATCTTTGATTGAAATATTATGGAAATATTGTATCTATCACTCTTCAGGCTATCATAATTTAGAGGCCACGCAGTATTGTTTGAGGAGCCAGAGCACTTTAAATCGTAAACCCAGCAAACTCGTCAAAACAAATACCTAAATGAAACCCCTCACATGAAATTCCCTAGTATCGTGATACGATAAGATTTCAAGTTTCTTCAAAAGCTAATTGATGATAAATTACGTTAATTATAAAACGTAATTGATTTTTTTAAATGTCGATCGATGATTAATAACGATAAATGTGTCGGGTTTTATAACATTTTTATATATTTTTATAATTTATATAAAAATATAATATTTTATATTTTAAGAATATCAAAATGGCAAAAATTACCCTTGGATTATAATTAATTACATAATTAATCTTTATATATATAAAGTATAAAATTTAAATCCCTTAACTTTAAAACTTGGCAAGAATGACCCTTGGAGTTATAAGTTTCATAAAGTGACATTTTCAGCCCTTGTAGTTAATAATTTCCAAAAGTTACAATATATACCCCTTGCATGTAAATATTTTACAAAACTAGTCCAAAATCCATGCAAGCTTATTTTAGGATTCCAAAAGAGTTTTGCAGGTTATAACTTATCATAATAAGCTAAAATATATTAGGAAAAATAGCTTTTACAAGCTTATCGCTTATAAAAATGGTTTTTGAGTTCAAAATGCCAAAACGGGTTCATTTGGTTCAAAAAAATAATCCAATGGGTTAGGGATTTTAAGACTTGATAAAGTGCTTATAGAAATGATAAATAAGCTTATTAGAATAGCTTATAGTAACAGCTTATGATTATGGCTTATGGATTTAAAGAAAACGTGGTTTTAGGGTTTCATAGGTTCGGCTTGGATCAAAAGGAAAAACGCATGGGTTTTTGAGCTCAAAGCTTTTAACAATGGATTAAACATGATCATATGAACATTATAAGAGTATTAAAACAGAACATGAGCTTATAAAACCTGAATTTGAACTTGGGGGTTTGTAACTGGGTCCGCCTAGAACTCAACTCGTGTGGCTTCAAGACTTAGTTTCTTTGCTTCACTTCTGCTCTTAAGATTCTTGGCTTCACTCTTTCTCTTAGGACTCCTTAGGACTTCCTTAATTAGCTTAGGAACACAATTACAGAAAAAAATAAGATTGAAGGTTGTGAGATTGAAAGTGGGTGATGCGTCCCTATTTATTAGTGTCGAATGGACTATGGGGAGCCCAAGGTTAGTGTCATGAGGGTATGCGTCTCTAGGGGCTGATTAGGAGAAGCTAGGTTGATGAGTATTGAGGTCTAGAGACTAGACATAAAGTATTGGAGGGGGTTTTGGAGGGGTGAGGTGTCACGGCTTAACAAGAACAATAAGGAGGGGATGCGGCTTGTTTTGTGGCCAAGAAATGGAAGAAAGGGGCTTGTAAGCTGCTTAGGAACTGAAGTAGCTTAGTCATAGTGAAGCTTGGGTGCTTGGTTCGTTTAAAAGTGGGTAAAAATAAGGGAAATGGGTCGTCGAGTTCAATAGGGCACGAGTTAGGGTTTTTCGGTTTTAGATCGAGTTAGGTTTAGGTTTTAGGGATAGATTAGGCTTTATTTTTTAGTGTTAGGATTATGTTTTAGTGTTTAGGATTAAGGTTTTACGTCAATGTTGAAGTTTTAAATAGAAAAAGGGGTGTCGGGTTTAAATCTTGGAACGGGTTAGGGTTTAAGGTTTTAAATGTGTAATTGTAGTATATTGAAAGTTTGTAACATACATTGATTAGTTGTATGAAATTCTTAAGAAAAACGGAGGTAAAATGGCTTATTTGGATTCGTGCTCTATTAGCTTGTACCTTGTGCATTAAAGGAGTTGTACATTACTCTGGAGGGAAAATGTATTTGAATTTTAGACATAGATTGCTTGTACACTTGCTTTGTTTGCTTGTACATTGGTATTATATGTATACTTTACATATGATTAGGGTTTAGGCATAAACGTTAACGGTTTATGTTCATTTGATAATAACGTCGTGAAAACTACGTTAAATAACGTACATGATAAAATGGATAATAGATCATTGACTTGACATGTTATGATGTTTGCTTGACATAAATGTAGATAGAGTTGACATAGGTAGGTTGCGTGAGCTCGTTTACTTTAGAGATGCAAGTTACGTTGCATAATGAGATAAAGCAAAAAAAATTCCCTGTATAAAGGTGGTATATAAAGTGCATCTAATTTAATAGATGGATATTTACATTGATGAAAATTGCGGGTTATTATAGTCTCCATCCCTTAAAAGAAATCTCATCCTAAGATTTAGTTGGATGCCGGAGTGATGTTTGAAAACAGATGTGGATACTTGGCACGAATTTGATCTTCGCGTTCCCATGTAAACTCTGGTCCTCTTTTAGAGTTCCATCTTATTTTAACTATAGGAATACGACTTTGTTTCAGTTGCTTAACTTCTCGATCCATAATCTCCACTAGTTCTTCCACAAAGTTGAGTTTGTCATCAAGCCGAAGCTCTTTCATTGGAATTACAAGGGATTCGTCAGATAAGCATTTCTTTAGATTTGAAACGTGAAAGGTATTGTGGAAATTACTAAGCTCTTCAGGAAGCTTAAGTTTATATGCCACTGGACCAATCCGTTCAAGGATTTTGAATGATCTAATGTACCGGGGATTAAGCTTTCCTCGTTTTCCAAATCGGATGACACCTTTACAAGGTGATACTTTCCACATAACACGATCTCTAAGTTGAAATTCTAAAGGCTTTCGCTTGACATTGGCGTAACTTCTTTGCCGATCTCTTGCATCCTGCAAGCGTTGTCGAAATTGCACTATCTTCTCAGTGGTTTCATGGATTATTTCTGGTCTTGTAAGTTGAACATCTCCAACTTCGGCCCAGCAAACTGGTGATCTATACTTTCGACCATAGAGTGCTTCAAACGGTGCTGCCTTAATACTGGCATGATAACTGTTATTGTAAGAGAATTCCACCAATGGTAAGTGTCTTTCCCATACTTTTCCAAAGTCTATAACACAGGCTCAAAGCATGTCTTTGAGTGTTTGGATGGTTCTTTCACTTTGTAGTGATTGCCAGAATTTGGATGTGAAATGACTGTCACGATCCGAGATAATGGATATTGGCACACCATGCCGGGAGACTATTTCTTTGATGTACAACCTGGAAAGGGTTTCCATACTATCTATCTCTCGGGTAGGTATGAAATGTACTGATTTTGTAAGGCGATCGACAATGACCCAAATTGTGTCATGTTCGTTTGATGTTTTAGGAAGTTTTGTAACGAAGTCCATTGTTATTCTTTCCCATTTCCACATAGGAATCTTTGGTTGTACCAGTAAGCCGGATGGCTTCTGACATTCTGCCTTAACTCTAGAACATGTCAAACATTTGCCAACATAATTCGCGATGATTGCCTTTATGTTAGGCCACCAATAGAGTTTCTTTAGATCTTGGTATATTTTGTCAGAACCTGGGTGAATGGAATATTTTGATTTATAAGATTCATGCATGATCAAGTCCCTCATATTACCAAAGAGTGGTAACCAGCTTCGGTTCTTGATACAACGAGTTCCATCAGGACGTACTTCAAACGCTTTGTCCATTCCTCGTAAATTCTCAGCCTTGATGTTTTCTTCCTTGAGTGTTTCAGTTTGAGCTTCGAGAATTTATGATGGTAGTTTTGGATGAACGGTCATGATTAATGATCTGATTCGGAGTGGTTTGATTCGTTCCTTTAGGCTTAAGGCATCTTCTATGACATTTGCCTTTCCAGGATGATAATCGTAATCTACAAGCACTTATTTGTATAATGCCCTTTTTCTCCATAGGCATGACAAATAACAGTCACTGGTAGTTGATTACTTCCAATGGCTGGCCTCTTGTTTCGGCAGTTCTTGGTCAAATGGCTCACCTTGTTGCAAGTATTACACTTAACAGTACAAGGTCCGGTGTAATGGAGATCACATTTTCTACATAATGGGAGGTTTCCGGCATACCTATTGCTCTCAGCATGAGTGGCAGCATATGCTTTGACAGTTTCTTGCCTTCAGTTCTGTTGTGGTTGGTGAATATTGTAGTGGTTGTTAGAGTTGGTGTTACGGTAGTTGTTGTTGTTATGGTAATTGTTGTTGTTGAAAGTTCTTTTGTTGTTAAA
>BQNB010190844.1:0-11747 GCA_026074375.1 Tanacetum coccineum | reverse complement strand
GTAACTTTCTCGTTTTTAGTCCGTTTCTTACGTCCACGCCTTCATATTAAGACGAGTTATCAAAATATAACATTTTCAAAATTTGAGTTTTCTGATGAATAGTGTTCATAACAGCTATATATTTATTTTTATAGATTTAGTTATCGTAAATGTCGTAACTTATTCGTTTTAACTCCGTTTTTAGCGATTCTTTCGAGTACGTTCTCGTATTTAAAAGTTTTATCATATTAATGATGTTTTAAAAATATAAGTTTCTGTGGTGAATAGTAATTTTTATAAAAGTATATATTTAACGTAAACTTGAAATCGTCGTATCTTTTTCGTTATAAATCGGTTTTTCGAGTTTCTTATCATTTTGGAATCGTCATGAGGTGTACTATCTTATAAAAATATAAAATGACTAGGTGGGATGTCGAATTCAAACAGAAAGTTTGGAGGTTTTTCATAAAAACATGTTTTAAACTTCATTTTGTACTTTTCTATTTAGTAGATTTCCACAAGCCTTTTATAATTATATATATCATATGACTTACATATATTAGAGTCCAAGATCCATATTTACATTCATATAACATGTGTACAAGTTCATAAAATTATGTTTACAAGAAAAATCCACTTTTACAAGTTAAACATATCCTAAGTGGTGATTTACTATATAGAACTCATATATGCATAAAATGATGAATGTAAAGACATAAAGGGTTTTAGATAACCTTATTATGATGTAGGATGATGGAAAATATGGTCTAAACACTTGTTTAGATGAAAAACCCAAGCTTACACAACCAAGAAACCCTAATCCACTATAGAAACCCTAATCTTGTCTTTCTTGCTTCAACACTTGAAAATGGTTAACCAATGCTTGGAAACATCTTAGTATATCTTAGGATGGATGTGTAATGGCTTGTATAGGTTGTAGAAAATTTGGTATGGATTATAATAAAAGGGGTGTTTGAGCCGTGGCCTATAGAGAGCCAAAAGGGAAGGTTTTTGTGATTTTTACTAAGTGTTTTGAGTTGTATGAGTTATCTCTCACTTGTTACTTGCATTATATAAGTTAGAATGGTCAAAAGAATGCAATAGTAGTCCAAGACATACTTCATGGTCTTAAGGAAGACTAATGTGGTCAAGGGAAACAAGGTAAGGCTTGGTTTAATTAGCTAGGTGATGTACAAGTTCTTAGTGTTGAATTTGTGTGCTCTATGTCTCCCTAGACCTTATGTACACGAAATTTAGGGGGGGGGGAAATGGGTTTCTAGAAGCCTTTGATATTTAAGCAAATATCTATTGAAAGTAACATGTTTTATCAATGTTATAATTTTTGGTATAAAAGGGTTTACTTGAAAGTATTCATGCATTGTTTTATTTTCTAATGAACAAAGTGTAAAGTAATATTAACTTGGGTAAAATTTAATAAAACTTTAAGTATTGGGTACAGTCGTGGGTATTTGTTGAAGCGTAGAAATGTTTTGGTGGTTCCGGGAATGCCTAAACGCAATTTATCGCGAAACGTATACACTTTACGTATCCGATAAAAATAAAATGAACAAAGACCATAATTATTCTCAGAATAATTATTTAATACTTGATTGATGTAAACGCTTAATTGTTTGATGCCCGTTTATGTTGAACGCTAATTTTCAGTGTACACGATTTAACTTAACATTTATGATTTAAAGCAAACGCGTACAATACAAAAGATAAATAGTAGATTTATCGACGTCGTCAATGACTTGAAAACACGGGGTGTTATAATTTTTCTTTTGACTCTACTTCTTGAGCTCTTACAAATTTTACTTGTTTGGTTTCGCTAGGTGATCCTTTGGTAAAATTAAATCCCAAACCGGTTTTATCTCCTGAAGGTTTTTGAGAACTCATTATTTTCTTAAGTTAATGACTACTATCATTAAATTGATTTAGTCTAGATATTTTTTTTCTAAGTTCCTCATTTTTAAACTTAATTTCATGACATAATTTGCATTCTTCAATTACCTCCTTACCTGATTTATCTAGCCAGATAGTTGATCTTTTACATCTAGTACTCTCATTCTTCTAATTGCTATTTTAGCTTGTTTTAGAGTTTTATTTTTAGCCATGACTTTTAATCCTAGTTTGCATAGTCTACTATATTCATTATCTATGTCATTTTCGTCTAGTGATGATTGATTATTACTAAAATATTCGGTTTCAAAAAGTAGCCTCAGTTGGAATCTTTTAGCCATACGACACTTTTCGTCCTTTGCTTCTCCCTCTTCATCATCGTCCGGTATCACTCCAAAGCTCCTCCCACGAACGCCCTTCGACTTTTGATATTTTAATTGTTCGGACATTCTCCGATGAATATTTTGGATCTCCACACTTGAAACATTTCTTTTCACTTTCTTATTTTTGATCATCTTTATTTCATTGGAATGATCTTCGTATCATATGGTATTGTTTTACGATCGCCTTGTCTTTTGCGAAGAATTTCTTGAATTTGTTTTCTTACGGCCATAGAGACGTTTCCTCATCTCACTATCGGAGGTTCAACTATCTTTATCACTAGATTCCTTTCTAGCTTTCAAGGGCAATAGACCGACTTTAGTCTCATTTGTTTTTGACAGTTTCGGAGTCTTTCTTGATTACTTCTTTATAGACTTTTAAATTTCCAATAAGTTCGTCAAGTGAAAGAGTTGTTAGATTCTTTGATTCTTCAATTGCCGTGACTTTTGCGCGCCATTTAGGATGCAATGCCCTAAGAAACTTCCTAACACAATTCTTGCTAGAAAAACCTTCATCAAGTGCTTTTAGACTAGTAATAATAGGGTAACATTAAGCAAACGCATTTAGCTATTGATCTCTTTCCGGATCATGAATTGTTCAAATTGTTGAACAAGAAGATCTATTATTTTTTTGACTTGATTATTACCTTGATGAGTGATTAACAAAGTATCCCAAATTTCCTTTGCGGTTTGACACATAAAAATTCTTTCATATTCTTTACGTGGTAAAGCATTATAAATTACCATTTTGGCTTCATTATTTTTAGCAAGTTTCTTTTTAAGATCATCATTTTGTTTGTGAAAAGATACAATTTCATCCTTTTTAGTTTCGGGATTAAATTGAATAGGAGGAAAATCACCATCGGTAATAACATGCCAAAGATCTAGATCTTTTGACTTCACATAAGTTTCGAATCTATTTTTCCAATAAATAAATCCATCACTTTCAAATAGTGGTGGTCTTTGCATAGATTGCCCTTCTAAATATTTTCCGATTCCATAGATCGATTCAAGTTTTAAAATACAATTTATTTTAAAAGTCCTTGTTTAACGTGGCTCTGATACCAATTGTGGAAAACAAAGAAGTAGGGGTGGGGGGTTTTAATAGTATTTACCGCTTTTTAAATTTAAGTTTTATGTATGTTTGTAAAACTTAGATTCGACCTTTTTGTGAATATCATGCTTGCACAATATGAACAATGTAAATATATGAAATGATAAAGTAAGACAAGAGATAAGAGTAAGAACAATCAAACCACAACGCGAGGATTTATAGTGGTTCGGTAACGAAGCACCTCTTCGCCCTACTCCACTCCCCGAGCACCAAACTCGAGAGTTTTCTTCACTATGTCAACAAACTCTCTTATGGCGGAGAAAACCGTACACTATGTCGAGTTCTAATCTTAGCTAGAACCAATCTATCACAACACAACTTCACGACTTGTTCACGACTTCACAACTTCACGACTTCTTCACAACTTCACAACTTCACGACTTCTTTAAAACTTCACGACTTCTTCACAACTTCACGACTTTTTTAAAACTTCACACATCTTCACAGACTTCACACTTCACTTCACCACAACTCTTATATCACAACTACCTAACACTATATGGTAAGATCACAACGACTAACTATAACTTAAAAAGATCTCCAAGATCTAGCTACTATACACAACTACAGATATACAATTGATTTTTTTTTTATAAATATTGATGATATTAATGCAACAAGATTGCTATGCACACTAAGGTGTAATACTTCTTCACTTGATGATGAAAGTATTCTTCTCTTGCACTTAAGGAATATAGCTTGGATCACTTGGAAACCAAAGCTTTATGATTAAATGATCAAAGGATTTTAGAGAGGAATAATGGGCTGTTTTGGGAGCAGAAAGAATGAGTGCAACAGGTTGAGAAAAATGTAGGGAATAGGTCCAGGTATTTATAGACAAAAAAAGGAGCGGGTACTATGGCCAGACCCCTTAAAAAGGGAGGTCGGCCCCATTAAAATTAATGGGGCCGCCCATGTAATTAAGTGGGGGCGCCCCTATCAAACGCTTCCTTTTTGTCCTACTTCTGGGAGGTTTTTTTTTTTTTTTTTTTTTTTTTTTTTTTTTTTTTTTTTTTATTTTTTAATTTTTTGTTTTTTTTTTTTTTTTTTTTTTTTTTTTTTATTTTTTTTTTTTTTTTAATTTTTTTTGTTTTTTTTTTTTTATTTTTTTTTTTTTTTTTTTTTTTTTTTTTTTTTTTTTTTTTTTTTTTTTTTTTTTTTTTTTTTTTTTTTTTTTTTTTTTTTTTTTTTTTTTTTTTTTTTTTTTTTTTTTTTTTTTTTTTTTGGTTTTTGTTTTTTTTTTTTTTTTTTTTTTTTTTTTTTTTTTTTTTTTTTTTTTTTTTTTTTTTTTTTTTTTTTTTTTTTTTTTTTTTTTTTTTTTTTTCTTTTTTTTTTTTTTTTTTTTTTTTGTTTTTTTTTTTTTTTTTTTTTTTTTTTAAAACAACTGGACCATTGTCTATCCGTTTTAGGTCCAAAATTTGAAATTCAAATGTTTAATTTTGAATAAAACATTCTTTTAAATCGTAAAAATTTTTGTGATGTTTATCAAAAAAGTTTACAACATTTTATAAAAGTTTTTCTATGACATAAAATGGCATCACGCATTGTTTATTCATACCTTGGAGTGATATAAGTTTGGAATGAATATTAACTACTTAAATACTTTTTTACGTTTAAATTTACGTTGAACTGTTTTTATATTTTGTATTATCAAAAGTAAAGATGTGAAAAAATATTATTAGGTTTTTAGGATTAAATTTAGATCAACAACAACTAAGTGTACGTGTCAGTGCGCTTATGTGTCTAAATAAGAGACATCTTATTTTCTTTGGTAAAAAGTTGTCTTCATAATGAATCAGTGTTTTCAGCAATCACAAAAAAAATTTCAAAGACAATTTGACCACTCAAACAATGACAACAACTCTTTAAATAGAAGAATGGGTCCATTATTTGAGGGGGAGAAATATCATCAAATAAATCTTTTAAAACGTCTTATCAAAATAAGTCACGGAATAAACGGATAAAGTTTTGGATAATGACGAATAACAATTTCAAGGGGAGTTAACTTATATTAACTATAAGAGCTTTAGATGTCATCTATTTCAATCTTTAGGGACTTATTTGCAATTTAAGACTCAGTTGATTCTCATGGGATAGTTTTAAGCTTATCAATTCTTCGAACATGATCTCTAGTATATTTACGTACTATGTTTTGCTAATTCCGAGGTATCAAAATTAGCAAGGGGGAAGGAATAGATATACAAGAAAGATAATGAGTATACGTGAAAGAATTCACACCCTCTCATTTTAGGTCAGTTCAGAAAGACAAATTTCATAACCGTAGAGAAAATCAGTGTTTTAACTTGTTACTTTCGGGTGTACTATTTCATCTACATAGGGGAAGAGATATATTGTTATGTTTAGTATGCATCATTTATAAAATACAAGGGGAAGTGGTTGAAGAAGATTTATTCTACGAGTGAGAAGATTGGTCCTGATTCAATAAATGCTCCCACAAAACAGTTAATCACTAAGTTTATTCTTAAAAAGAGTAGAAATATTTGATCAAATAAGTAAACATAGGTTTGATAAGTATGATGATTCCTTAAGTTAGTCTGTATTCTGCAGAAAGAAATGAGTATATTTGTGACTTAGTTGACTTAGGTGTTATACATATCGATCTTCTTAGAAAGGAATATTAAGACATCCGGGACTTATTTGCACTTGTGATTTCAATTTATATATCATTACTATCGTAAGGGGAAATAAAACATCCGGACTTTAATTGGCTTTTTTGTTACGATATCAAATTAATTGTTACTTTGGATACTTGGGCTTTACATCAAGAATGCTTGATTGTGCTTTACATCTGCTTTTGAATCTACTCAAAAATGATTGCTAATTTTAGAAGAACTAAACAGACTCTTAAAGAGACTAACTGGGAAGACCTATGCTTGCGACAAAGAACCATATGATTCATAATATGTATGTTCTCATACTTTCAGGGTCAAACCTCGACTTATTAATCTTGTGAAAAATAAATGTGGTAGTGTAACTTAAAAATTAGCATATATATTGGATTTTTGAGTATGAATTTTCAAGAATTTCTTAGTAAATTCAAATTTTTTCAAAATAACATACTCAAACACCATATAATACCCTCATAATTTGAGGGGAACATTAAAAATGTTCTTAAAACGGCTTGTTAATAATTGGACATTTTTCCCCGAAAACAGTTATATTTGAATCAAATTGATATCCAAAATATCAAGGGGTTTACTATTTTTGATAAGAGGAGAAAATGTGATTAAAATATATGGCTAAAGATGTGATTTTCAAGATCTGAAGTGTATGCTAACCCATATATGTGCTAAACTCTTTTGATTAATCGATGCACATATGAAGGGGGAGCAAATGGTTACGTGATTGGCTAAAATGTGGAAGTACCAAAGACCGACCATTTAATTTATTGTATTAGAGTTATAAGGTGGTTAAGTTTAGGTATTCATTCCTATGATCCAGCCCGAACCAGAGGGATCTACCCAGGGATATTCTACTAGATAGTGTAGTAGTCCTTAGGTATGAAAAAAAGGAGTAAAAGTGAGAATAAAGGAACAATGCCAACTAGGATGGAGCTAGCATTGGAACAAACCCAAAAAGGTACTAGATATGAAGTATTGGTAAGCATTGTACGGGTTGAAGATTTAAAAAGAAAATTTGAGATAAAGGGTGAAAAGAAAGAAGCCCTCCTTACACTTAGGCAGAAACCGGGTCAATACATTTGCTGTCTAGAATCACAAAGATGATTGCTGACATTGAATACTAACATCATGGACCCAGTGATGCAATGCACAACCCTCCCTAGCCACTCATAATTACTTAAAATATTTTTTTTTTCATTTCTCACGGCGATTACATGCATTCCTATCAACTTTCTCGCTCTGAGTTAGTTGGTATTGAAAAGGTGGCAGTCTGCTCTAGCCTCCGATCACTACAACCAAAGTGCACTATTGAGTCTAGAGCCAAAAGAGATCATCCATAAATCTCATTATTACACTTGTCAAAATTATGCTTGTTATCTCACATAATATGAATAATGAGAAATATATAAAGAGTCCTACGCATTATCCTTGTGGTTTTACTAGAACATCAAAGTAATACTCAAGTAATCACAGTGAAGATGGACATCCTACTTGAGCCAACATCAAACAAGCTCATGGTAGGTCAATATTTGTGATCCTATGATTCTAGATATATAAATTGCAATATGGAGAGCTATCCTTGACTCTTAGCCTACGCCCAAACAACACCGAAGTTGCAGCGCATTAAATATGTAGGACTAGACCCAGTTGAATGATAGGTCACATACTTAAGCACGTAAACGAATATAAATTGATAAACATAAACAACAATCAATGATAAATTAAGCAATCAAGATAAACAAACTAAACATTAGATCTTCATAAACATGGCTGATACCTAAAGGTATCAGCCGATAGTCATTGTAAAAATACACACGGATTGATATATGAACGATTAAAATAAAGAAACCTTAACCAAACGCGTATGTCTCCTATGGAATTGATAACGTTGCTCGACCTCTTCTGCTCTTTTTCTCCTCTGAAAATCGACTTTTATGGTTTAGGTATCGAGAATATGATTTAGCACCCTTAAAACTCGTTTTTGAGTTTTGTATTTATAGGGTTTGGAAGTCGGTTCGATACGGCGTATCCAAGGGATTGGATACGGCGTATTAGGGGTTTCTTGGAGTAGGGACCACGTTTGATATCTTCCAGAATATTCACATACTATATCTTCAATACGGCGTATTGACTTCTTCTGGATACGGCGTATTGATCTTCTTTCCTTTGTGGTTTTGGTGAGTGCATGCACGGATACGCCGTATCTTCCTTAATGGATACGGCGTATTGGTTGTCAGAATCATTCATCTTCAAAATATCTTTGTTTAAGCTCCAGAATGCGCGCCTTTTGCTAATATTCACTAAGTACTCCATAATTACTGCAATTCTCAAATATAAACGATTAAGTAACAATTCTTTGCAACAACTATACGAAATGGGTAAATAACATGGGATAAATGATGCTATAAAATAGACGTTATTTGATGTCATCAAATATCCCCCCACTTGAATCCTACTTGTTCTCAAGTAGCCTTTAGAAGTTTATAAAAATGTATCTCTAAGGATATTTTCCATTTAAAGCATTTATTGATCTATTATAAGTACACAACCAAACACCTCACGAAATAGGAAGATGAAAACACTCAAATCACTCAACTAATTTATGTGGTAACATGTAACTAATTCACTCAATTGCTCGGTCATGACGAGTATTCTATCATAAGCTTGGCAAGGATACACATCTCCACCACTAAAGCCAAGGAGTAACAAGTTTATAAAGGTAAATATGGGTTTTTGTATGGAAAGGCTTACAGTTGATCATTCTACAATCTTTCACCAGAAGTACCACTCCAACAGGGCAGCTGAAGCACACATACATGGCCGTAACGACGAAATAGACATGCACGCTCGAACAAGTCCTCATTCGCATAAAACTAGCGGCTAATCATTAGGTAAGAGGGAAGTAAATTGTTGTTAAATAAAAATCAAGAAACAAATAGATTAAAGCCTAAAGTACAAGTTGCTAGACACTTATTTCCTGACCGTTACATGATAAAGACACAACTATTTACAACGTCTCGATCGTTGATAAAAAACAATCAACCTAAGTTGGCGTTCCCGTAACGATCAATTTCCTAATCATCCCAAAACTTTACATACTTTACAAGGAAAGTGGCGATATCTTCCACTTTGTACAATACTCTACATCGTTGATTTTTAGACGTATCAACGAATAATCGATCCTTCGTTTAATTCCTTTGGTAATGCTTTTTACGAAACGATTATCTTAAAAACTTTCTCCCCCTCTCTCTCTCTCTCTCTCTCTCTTTACAATACTTCAAATCTCGGTGTAGTTTCACCATCTTCACTATTATAATAATTTTGGATAATTCCTTCGGTAATTTCTTCGTTCTTCGATTTCACCAATAATTGTGACGGTAGTAAAATCACATGAGCTTTGACTACTAATATACATTCCCATTTGCAATGTGCAAATTTCCAACCGCACCAAAGATAAAAAATGACACAAGACTCGAGAAATACAAACTTTACGCTTTAAGCAACTAGTAACTATAAATTAAACTTTAATCTAACATGGTAGTTTAAGGTGTAAGAGTGTAACAAAACAAATAGTTGGTGTAAATTCCTAAAAGATTGGCTCTACGGGTTGTTCTAGTGGATCATCACTCTAAAGATGAGAGTGGAAGGGTTTAATGGGAGGTTAACTAACTGGTGTAGTTACTTAATAAACAACAAGTATAGGCGATTTGGTTGTAATCCTAAGATTTACCAATTTAAACAAGTTACTCCAATTAAATCCATAATACTCATTATTGTGGTCTCGAATAGATATACCAAGCCAAGTTCAAAGTCCTACAACATCACCGCACACTTAAATTTTTTTGGATTTAGTGAACATTTTGGAGAACGGATAGTAAATCCCTTATATTATCTAACAAGGGTTTTATTGTGGTGCGTGTTATGTACCCCCCCCCCCCACCCCAACAAGTAAATTTCACAAAAGTATCCTGAATTTTTTTTTTAAATTTGAGCTTAATTTAACTTTTTATTGTGAAAATTAGGAGCAAGTGATCATTCTATTCCTCCCCCCCACTTAAATTATACAACGTCCTCGTTGGTATATAAAACTTAAATACGCTAATTTAAAAAGAATTAAATGAGAAACTCCCCCTGAATATTTTGCTGGTAGATTCTCCATGTTGCGTTTATGAGCAAGATTGTGTGTTAAACAGCCGTCTTGAGGTTTCAAGACTCCAACACTTCAAGATTTCCAGATTCGTAAATTCATCACCAACATCGTCGATTCTTCTTTCCATGAGGTCCTGTTAAATTCTCAGAAACAAATGCAATTCATCTCCATGATTTTTTCTGGTTAGACTCGAAATAAATACCTAAAACTATACAAGAAATCAATACGCTATATCCATTCCCCAAGATACGCCGTATTGATACCTATATACGCTATATTCATTTAATGAATACGTCATTTAAACTGTGCTGAAAATAAAGATTAAATAACGTCCAGATAGTCGATACATCATATCCATGGGGTTTGGATATGCCGTATAGACAGTCTGGGAAGACAGACTCGATAAAAATCAAAAATACATTCCGGGTTGTCTCTAGGCAAGCACTTTCGTTTACAGAAAAGTCTTTAAGTTAGACTTGCCCCAATTTAATCCCATCCTTATAAAACAATTTAGGGTCGAACGAGAAGCCAAATGGCACATATAAATTCTTGATTAGGAAAATGAATGGCATCCCTTTGTTAAGATGATTACAAGTCATGTTATTAACATTTAGATTCTTGATAAAAGTTTTAGTTTTGAAAAATTTATTAAATGTATCATGACTTGTTTCCAAAAGCATATTTGACCCATGTGCATAGGCACCATCATCGATATTTATTACATCAGGTAATGGTTTGACAGATAAATCTCCCGAAGAGTGTTCAATATCAATTTTATCATCATCATTGTCCTTATCTGATTTTGAATCATCAGGATAAATTATGTTAAAAGGAAATAGATCATTAAAGTGTAAAACATTTTGTTCCTTTTCATAACATTCAGACAATGATGTTTCATCTTTCAAATTAAATTCATCGATATGTTGAGGGTTTAAAATCGGTTCAATTAATAAATCTAATTTAGACGTTTGAGCATCATTGTAAACAATGGCCAGGTCTCAAAATCTTTAAAGAAATCTAAATCATCAAAATAACTGATCGTAGGCTTGGGTGACAGAATCAAAGGCATATTGGCTTTATAATTATCATTTTCCGAATCTGTTTTTAAATCGTTGATATAAATTATTCTGTAAGAAAATGAATTTTTGTCAAAAATTACCGTGCAATCTTCATCGTCGGATTCGTCAAACGATATTCTAAAGTCAATTTCATCGTTGTTAAGAGAACTTACCGTAGGCTCACACGAGAGTGCTTCTTCAGATGTTAACGTGTCGTTAAAGAGTATAGCTGGGAATTAAGTTTCAACAGATCCGAGGTCGTGAACGTCTTCATCATACCTGATCTTACCATACGTAGCAGTTATCAGTTATACACCTTACCATGCCTACGAGCTTTTTCTTCCTCAAGCCTGATATACTCCTCCATAGTAATATTAGGATCGTCTATTTTAACCTGTAATAAATTCGCTAGGAAAGAAAACTGTCAAATAGCTTAATACGCCGTATTTAGTGAACTGAATACGCCGTATTAATAATAAAGTCAAATACACTGTATTGGTTTTGAAAAAAATTATACGTCGT
>BQNB010190842.1:0-11747 GCA_026074375.1 Tanacetum coccineum | reverse complement strand
ATTACCTTCTCCTTCATCACCCAGAACACCAACTCAAAACAGATTTACACCTCTTACACCTACTTATAGTTCAATAACTAGACCCAGAAACATACCACCTTATTCACCATTAGCTCATTTACAAGGAATACCACCAACCATTAGTCCCTACAATAGATCTCCTACATCAATTTCTTCACCAAGTAGACCAAAATCTCCTTCCATAAATACAGAAGTTCAATTCCACACAAACCAGCATAAACAGACTATTAAGATTTTAGAATCTTTTGAAGAACAGAAGCTGAATCAAGGCTTTCCAGTATTATTAGAAATGATTTTCAAACTCGAGAATATTATGAGATGATACTAATCGATACACAATCTATTCAAGTCAAACATAATTTTGATCCAAACGATCCAAAAGTAATAAAGTTTAGTAAAGTTAAAATTAACAAGATTTTATCACCAGAAGAGTGGGGAAATAGAGCTTTCACTATTAAAGTTTTATCCAAATTCCCAGAATGGCCAGGTTATACTTATCATGATTATGTTGAAGCATGGAATAAAGCATTCCTGCTAAGGGCTTTTTTCCATACTTGGTTTTTTCATTTTTCAGAAGATTTCTCTTTAGAATACCCAAAATGGTTTATCAAATGGTTTCAATATTTTGGTATTATTCCAGAAACTTTTCCTCCAAAAATATTAGCAGTTTATGAACACTTTAAAGAATTATTTAAACAAGAAGAAGTTCCTATGTTCGAATATACATTACAGTTTGCAGCAGTATTCAAGTTACCATGGATTATGTCTTTTACTCACAAGAAACAAGAACGGCAAGGAAATTTCCCACCATTACTTATGAGACAATTCAGTGTTAAATGGTGGAAACAAATAGAAGATAAACAAGCTAGTAAAGAAGCAGTTATTAAGTATTATAATGATATTACAACAGGATCCTCTAGTCCATCCTGTTCAACAGAACCAACGATAAAAGATGATAGTAATGATATTGCTAGAAGAATCAGAGATTGTAAAGAAGAAGATTTAGCAAGAATTATTAGTGAAATCAGAAGCTCTCCATCAACCAGTGAAGATTTATTTCAAGACTCTCAAGATCCTTATGATATGTAATATGTAATAGAAATAAGTTATTCTAGAAGAAGACGTAAGCAGTGACGAATTATTAAAGACAGCTCAAAAGCAGATGAATTATTAAAGAAGACAGCAGACACCCACGATAAACTAATTATTGCAAGAAGACAAGAAGACAGCTCAATTACCATTATGAAAAGAAGAATAAAGAAGATAGCAATAATTCAGAAGTTAACCTACAAATGCCGGTTACCAAGATATTTCAAGAAAAGATCATCTATAAAAGAGAAGACATACCTCAGAGTTAATCAGACTAAGATATATGAAAAAAAACCCAAAACTTATATTATCAACCTCCCAATGTTCAAAAAGTTTAGAATTTCAGATTATTCTATCTCCAGAACCTTTAAATCAGATTTGTATTCCAGATTCTGTTTGTAATCAAGATTTTACTATTAAAGATTTCAATAATCAAGGTATAATTTTATAAAGATTTCTGTTATTTCAGATTTAATTGAATATCTATTCAAATATTCATATATTTGTTATGTTGTATTCTTATTAAAACTAGGGGTGTGCAGGAAACCGAAAAACCGAACCTAAACCCAAAAAAAACCGAAGAATCGAAACCTAAAAAACCGAAACCGATTGAAAAACCGACGGTTCGGTTTTCGGATTTTGAAAAAACCGAAGTTTTTGGTTTGGTTCGGTTTTAGCATTAATAAAAACCAATATAAACCGAACCGATCTTTATAAACATGGGAATAAAAATAAGTTTTAATCGAAGCTAAGAGACGATAAATATGCTCCGCTAGATTAAATATATCATGTCGAGTAACTATTATTTGTTTCATATGCTTCTTGAACATGCCATTAAGGACACATAATACGTTCTCTTCTAGAAGTTTTTTGTGTTTATTAGGTTTTTATCGTTTTATTTTTTTGCTTTATAACACATAAACATATTTTTTTAGGATTTTATATGGTCATTTGTTTCTTATTGTCATTGTTGTGTTTTTTCTTTTTCATTGTTTGGATTGTTTCTTTAAAGCTTTTAAGGTGTTGGTTTATGGTATATTCCAAATCGACTTTGTAAAAGCAAGCTCAATAAATCGTATAGAAACCGAAAAAACCGAAAAACCAAACCGAAAATAAACCGACAACCGAAAAACCAAACCGATACGAAACCGAAACCAAATGGTTTCTAAAACTCAAAAACCGGAATTTTTCGGTTCGGTTTCGGTTTTATACAAAAACCGAACCAAACCGAACCATGCTCACCCCTAGTACTCATCCCCTACTATTAAAGAATTCAACTCAATCCATGTTTAAAGTGAAGAAATGTGTATTTTGTGTGACTATTGATCATCCAATGGCCACATGAATTTATGTTTGTGTGGCCTTTTGTAACATTTAGTCACACAACGAATTAAGCAAACAGTGACCAAAAGTGTTAATAAGTGTGACCATATGCATCTTTTAGTCACATTTAATAAATCAATTATATATATATATATATATATATATATATATATCAAAACAAATTCAAATACAATAAAATTGGAATGTATATAAATGAACCAAATATAAAATTGTAATGTCGTACATAATAAAATTCTCAGCTAACATAGTTTTCATGATCAATAATTTAAAGACTCTTGACTCTTCATCCTAGCTTGCTTTTGCATGGTATCACGAGAGACGTAAGCGTTTTTGCGCTTAGATTGTAATTTAGATGCAGTTTTGTTCTCACTAATCATTTGTATGGTACTTGGTGGTGTTGCCTGTAGGAAACAAAAGCCGTGTGTATCAAAATTAAATATGAAGAATTATATACATGTAGGTTGATAAAACAACATGTATGTACCTTTGGATCCAAAACCACTTGATTCTTTGGCCATGCAAAAAAAACCACCTACTGCATCTTATCAAGTTATCGGGTCAACCCGTAAACAAGATAAAATATAATGACATATTAAAAATCTTTAATTTTTTGAGCAAAAAGTCAATAATAAATCTTTTTTTTAAATTAAAGGAAAAAAGTATGAATTTTAAAAGAGCTTGATAAAGTAAAATTAGCCAAAAACCATAATCCTTATTGCACTTTCTGGTCTATTCCTAGTTTGCTACATTCTAGAGGCTGATGCTTAGTCAAGAACTATGCAATTTAAACACTCAAAGGTCAAAAGTATTCAAATAAAACATAAAAACAAATCAGCACTTCCAAAAGAGCGCTTTTTGTATTTGAAAAGAAACTTGTAACTACTGCTACTATGGTTATTGACTTGCTGAAATTTTAAAGAAAGCCATCTAGAGTATGTTAAGAGATCACAGGTTTCCATAGTTGTCCAACTTTTATATGCTTAACGAGTAAGCGCGGCAGCATGCTATGTGAATCCTTAACCTTTTTGTGTACATATCTCTACCAGCAACCTAGAACGCTAATAGCATTACATTTGCCCAAGTGATGGTGTACATATCTAGCATAGTATGACGATACAGACAAATACAACATATACCTGACCAGCCTCCTTATCAGCATTCTTAGTCCATAAACCCATGCATGATAGCACAAAGCTCCCTTTACTACGCGACTTCCATTTCTTACCCATTGCGTCATACATGACAATGCAAACCTCCCGACACTTGGAGCATCTCACCAACTAATCGAATTTTGTTCAACAATCATACTGTTTAAACTGTTACTTCCTACAAGAAATAAGTTATAACCTTGTCAACAAAATAATACTGTTTTCTCGAGACGTAGTGTTATGTTAAAAAGCATAGCATGAGAGCTTAACTGTGTCTTTAAACCATCCTTGTTTAGAACTGTACCTAACAATTTTGTCAACAAAGTACTTTCATGAGCTGAGCAAAAACATTAGCTTTTGCACAAGTCAATAATGCTTTCTCATCAGCTTGAACGTTCATGAGAAGTCCTTACTATCCTTGATTCAGTAGTGCTTTGAGCTTTAGTTCATCGCGTGTAGATCTAACGTTGCCTCCATTTCAGATTGTTATCATAGCAAGAACTACATAACGAACTCTTTTAGATCGGGAGGATCATATTTCGATTGTGTCTTGAATGTTGGTCATGTACACTTAGTGTTGTTATAGGCTCCGCTACTGTTGTGCCATTTAGTTGTGTGATGATTTCTCCTCAACCAACATGAAACAAAATCACATTTAACAGCCAAAATAAACCCAATGAGCACGAGAACATTAAACGACACAATAAAGTTTCAGATAATCTAACTCATCTCACATTTTCATTCTTTTTAGGTAGGTCCAACTGGGTGATCACAGTTCCACTCGCACTGAGCTGTTTGAAAATGAAAGATTCCTCTGCAAAAAATGAGAATTATATTAGCAAAAAAAGCAGGAATATTGTTCAAGATGTGAAGCAGCAAGTCATACTTTCTAATCAATCCAAGAAACATGGAGTAATATTTATGCAAATAGTTTTTGGATTCTACAAAAACGTTACTATTGCTTTATCCCAAGACCATATGATATTTTTTCTAGGGCTTACGGTTGCAATTACATATGATATGTCTCTGTTATGCGTTTACGACTTTGTTATTGTTATTTTTTTCAACTTTGTTACTGAATTCACTACACACCTATTAGGTGTTAAATTATTGACATTGGATTGTCATAACATATATATAGTTATGTTTCTTTTATCCGTTTATGACAATCAATTAATTTTTTCCCCCTAACATGTAACCCAATAGACACAACCCGATAACCCGATAGACCCAAACCCGATAGACCGATTCTTTATAGGGTTGGGTTGTGGGTTAGTTTTTATTTTTCTAAAACCCGATTGACACCCATAGATGGGAGTATAAGGTATGTTGCTATTATGCAAAAAACAAAAGTAAGTACATTGGCTGTAATGGAGGAAAATATATGTAGAGTAACTGATGAAAACAAAAATAAAACACTAGTAAGTTGCTAAAAACCGTAAACTACCCATGTGTTGGCGTTAATTGAGGCTTGAACTAAAAGACAAAAGAAAAATGATAGCATGCCAGAATACTTGAAACATAAGAAAAACAATAAGTGATTAGACTCTCAAATATGACACCTTTGGGATTCATGTTTTATATAGATACTGCCAGAATGGTTAAACTCATAGTTAATAATTACTTAGAACACAAAATGCAAAGACGATAAAGAAATATACCGCAACTCGTTTTGTCTTCAGGGTAGTGTACACGCCTTTTTGCGATGGAGTATCTTCGAAAAGAGCTTGAAAACAAACAGGTGCCCCTGTTGCTTTTTCCTACAAAAAATACTTATTGAGAGTTGATAAAAAAAACCATAAGCACCATGTAAGTGATATAGATTACATGTCTACCTGTAACCTCATCCAGTTTGGGCCGAATGGCGCAAGTAGACCGTAATTTTTTCCATTAGAAGCTCTACTTGTAACCTGTGTATACGTTTTCTCGGCCTCGTCAAGAACTTCACCCATGAACCCATGGAAATTCTTTCTTAGCCATGCCTCTCTAACATCATGAACTTCTTTATTGATGCCTGCATCCCATTGGTAAGTCTACACATATAAGTATATAACATATGTTAAGTTTGACATATCACTTACACTTAAAACACACTTTAATTGGCTTGTTGTTTAATTTTGTAAAATGTAATAAGTAAAAATAGAAACAATTGAGAATGAATTTCATTCTTTTATATGGCATTACAATGTTAAGACGCACATGGAACCTTTAGAATGAGGCTTGAAAACTATTAGAAATCGAATTTCCTTTAATATTTATTGCTCATTACCATGAACCATCTACTGACCAAAAATCTCCTAAGTGAAACATAAGGTCCACCATGCCTATAAGATTTGACTTTCATCATTAACATACATGTAACACAACCCTTGAGTGGCTAAAACAAAACCATATACAGTTTCAACATTTCCCTATTTGGGTACAAGGGTCATTTTTCCAGAATTATGAAAACCTTAACCAAACAAGATATCACAACTCTTGTAAAAAAGACAACCAAATAAGCATAGATTGGGTATATGAATGAAGGAAATCGGCATGTAATGAACAATAATTATTATAGAAATGATGTTACAAGTTTATAGATTCGGATTTACATAAACCCTAACTCCGAAAATCAAAAAAATAATAAATTGATCCATGAACACCTTAAATTGGTTTTTAAATTGAACATATAAAGTATTATACTACCTGATTTCTAGATTAATTACCTTGAAATCAAGAGCGACGGATGATGAACGAAGTTGTGCGGCGATTGGCAAAGATGGGAAATCAAACCATGTGATGGTTTCGTAGTGATTGTGACGATAATGTATGTTTTTTTATAATTAGGTCGGGTGTGCTTGCTAGGAATTATCAAAGTGTGAAATATTTGGGTTGATTAGCATCAACTGTTTTGAATCAATTTCTTATACTTTGATGGATATGATTTTGATTTTAGGGGAAAAGGATAAGTGTGACTTATATGTTTAATTAAAAAGCTTAAATACTTTTAAAATTGGTATTATTTTAATGAAGAAATCTGATTAAGAAAAAAAACACATAAAAATATATGTGTCAAATTTATAAAAACAAAAACTTGAAAAAAAAGGAGGTAATTAATAAAACTTGAGTGGTTTAATTATAAATAAATTATATAGAGTTAAGTGTAAATTTATAAATTTACAAATTTTTATTATAACTTTATAAAAAAAAACAAGTAACCTTTTAAACTTTCATAACTTATAAAATAGAAAAAATAAAAATTATATATCTCTACACTATATTTAAAAAAATAATGTATAAGCCATGTGCCTGCACGGGGATTAAAACTAGTATTTTACGCTGCGTTCTCGAGTTACTTCATTAAAGAAAAGGAAATGAAAAGAAAGGAAACACTTTCCTCCAAAAATTGGGAGGAAACACTTTCCTTCCAAATAACACTAAATTTCCTTTCATTTCCTTCCATTTCCTTTCTTAAGTAATACTCGAGAACACAACATGGACCGTTTCATTTTCACTTTCCTTTCCTTTTCTTTAATGAAGTAACTCGAGAACTCAGCGTTAGTATTTTAGAAGGAAGAATAAATTTTGGAGAAAATCATTTATTTAAAATAAACTATGAAAAATTAAACTCTATTACATTCCGCACAGTATCATTTCTTTATTATTTTAGGGATTTTTGCTAACTACAGCAGCCTTTAGGGTTGCCGACTAAAAACAACTTTCAATTTATGTTAGGAATGAAATACAATGTCCAAATAAAATCATTCAAAATCACCAACAACTTCTTATAATTTCGCACACACAAATTTAATTCACACTTCTTATTGGTCATATTAGCGAAAATTGCGGAGCATGTTTCGAAGTATGTCCTTAATATGTGGTCTTATTTTGTGAAAATAGGTCGGTTATCGTCTGTTAGCAAAAAAACACATATTTTAGACATTATTTTAGTAACTGC
Source organism: Tanacetum coccineum (assembly GCA_026074375.1). Lineage (NCBI taxonomy): Eukaryota > Viridiplantae > Streptophyta > Magnoliopsida > Asterales > Asteraceae > Tanacetum > Tanacetum coccineum. The sequence continues at coordinate 4,205 of BQNB010190842.1, read as the reverse complement.
TTTGTCTTCCCATAGGGGTTTCTTGGTTGCTAAATTATATTATTCTCAATCTCCTGACCTCTCTCTCATAGTCGGTTGTCCTCTTTGCATACTTCTTCCACAAGGTAGTTAGATGTCTCCTTATGGCCATCATTTTCTAACAGAAGCCTTCTCTATGCCATCTGTGTTCGATTGGATTGTTGATTAAATCGCATTAGGCTCATACGACGACACAAAGCCAACGCCCCCAACACACACTGAATCCACAAAACACAAACACAAAAAACATACTAAAACACACCGATCTCAGACTACCACGAAATTCATCTTCGGCCACTAAAAATTTTTTTTGATACGCATCGTCAATTCGGTGATAATTTTACTTTCATCCCGAACACCCTCCAAAAATTAATAAATCAAAGAATGGTTGTTGGAAAATAAAAAAAGACCAAGTCAATCCTAGATGTGTTTAAGATTAAGTTGAATGAAGAAGGATCAGTACCTTTTTTCTTAAATTTAATTCTTATGTAATTGATTTAGTTATAATTTAGGTTTTCAGTTTCAATTGGTTTCATGTGATTGTAATTAGTTTAGACATTTTGAGTAATTTGTATCAATATAGATTAAAGGATGTCTATACTAAGGTTTAAATAATGGGGCAATTTCATATTTCACCTCTTTAAAAATGAAAATTTCATATATACCCAAACATGCTTTAAAAACATTATTAAATATGCTATTTTTTTCAAAGGTATTGTACTTGGGTAATATCATGCAAATTAATGTTTAAAGTAGGGTGATATATGAAATTAATCCTTAAATAATTTGGGACCTCATATGATTTTTGAATTTTTTTTTTTTAGTTAGTAATTAAGGTTGAACAATTGAGAATGTTATCGAATATTTGTGATTTACATTGGAAATACAGAAATATGTTGCAAGAAGACTAATGGCGTATTATTGAAAAAGTGCAGAAGGATGTTAGTGTGATTGTTAGGAAAAACTTGAAGGCACGCCCTAGGAATTTGGGAAGGTATGGATAGCAGCTCCCCGCTCCACGCTTAAAAGAAAAGCAGGTACGTACTTGCCGCGTATGTTTGCACACATTGTTCTTCTAACGATATTAAAAGAAAATATATGCTCAAAAGCTACAAAATAAGCCAAAACGGTAGCCTTAGAAAACATAAGCCTGAGAACATAAGCGAATAAGCCCAAAACTAAATTAGAACGAACATCCTATCAGCTTACTCTTAAGTGAATGTAAAGCTTATTTGATTACGAAGTATGGATGATTAGGAATTAGTGAGCATTTAACTACTACAATATCTGATACAAGTGATTAGGTCTTGGTAGTTTCACATTTAGGCTACTTATAGCATCACCGTCGGCCACTTATTAGCTTACTTTGCTACATTGTGCTAATTAAGTTAACTGCTTAGAAACTTAAAACTAATTATAGCGTAAAGACAAGAACGGGTTAGAGGGTCGACATGTACATTGTGGTACAAATCAGGTATGTTCAAAATATTGATTATTGGTTTTTGTTGGCTAATAAGTTTTCTGACTTTAAGACCGTTATGTGTTTGGAGGACGAGTTTAAGATTTAATGATGTTTTTCAATGCTTCATATCAGCTTTCTGGAAACAACAAATTAGGATTATTAGCCAAACCAATGTAATTATAGATGAGGATGATCGATTAAGTTAATTGTATGGCAAGCTACCGGAGGATTTCTAACGATCGATTTTCATGAATAAGCTTTTTGATCAAAGAATAAAGAGTATAGGTCACAATCTCGAATCGTTGTGTTTAATGATATGGATCATTAAATTATAGGAGTGTGAATTGTAAAATATTGATTTTAAGAGTTTATTGATTTTTTATGTTTAATTTAATGATGATGATTATCGAAGGTTAGGCATATGAATACTAAAACATAAATGTCTTGCTTAATTTTGTTTTTTTTTATATATGTATCGTTGTGTATGCGTAATGATACAATTGTTATAATGTTGTAGCTTAGGTTCATGATATGGATGATGCTAATTAGAAGGAGAAGTATGCGGCTGATTCGAAGAAGGAGGTTGAGAAGGTTCGAAGGTACATAGATCAGTTTAAGACATAGTTACATCCCGGTTGGTTTTCTAACCCATGTTTCTTATCATTTGCAACTTAATGTTGATACTGATGCGTCTTGATTGTATACAAATTAGAAAAAATATTTGTGTTAATCTTTGTTCCATTTATATTTAGGTTCATCAAGGAGTATAGATATTGCACCAGCTGATGCTCCAATACGAACTCTCCCCCTTATGAAATCTGAAAGTAATTCTGTTGAGGACTATAAAGTTGTAGCAGAAGCAAGGACCTAAGATTATGTCAAAAATCTTCGGTGTTGTTTATCCTCAACAGCCTTTTATCAAGTATTATGATGGTAATCAGGAGCGAACCACATTGTCGTACTCTGCTCCTTCACCTGCTGTTTATCGAAGCACTGTTTCTGAAGTGGTTAAGGTCAGGTCTTCAAAAAATAATATGCATATTATATTTACTTTCTACTTAATGTAATTGGTTTACTTGATTTTAAGTATGCAAGATCTAAGTAGATTAGATATCGTTGTTTCACTTAAATTAGACCAAATGAAACTAATAAACATTGGTTGTCTATAAGAAGCGAATATTTGAAAGAATTGTTTGAGTTCGTATTGGATAATGAAACTGTTACGGGTTATTTAAAAGGGGCTGTTGGGGACTACTAACTAAAACATTGATGACTATGATCCAAATAGGTATGCCAAGACGAAAAAGTAATAGAAGAAGAAGACGATGAGGACTTTCTATTTTTCACTTTTGCAGCTTCTCCTGTGGCAAATCATGATGAGGTAGGCAATCTCAGTAAGTTAAGATCATAGGGTTACAATTTCAGCTTATGTACCTTCTATTTTCTTATATTTACTGTTATCATAATGCAGGATCTATGGATAGCCGAAGCATCTGAACGGATTGGTGTTTTCTAAGGATACATGCCGAGGCCACTATTGCCTGGATCGTTGGACGAAGTAAAAGACCTCAAAACCGCTGATCCACATGGTGTTTCGGGCTGCTGCAAAACAAAGCAAAACTTAAGCGGAGAACGAATAGGGAAAAAGGGTTGTGACACAAGAAAGTCTCGAAAACTATGCTTTTGTTTTTGATCTTTTTATTTACCATGCGCTTTCTAATCATTTTGTTTATGTCAATTGCAGCAGGCATAATCACTCAATTAGCTGATATCATTCTGCATAACTTCAAGGAACCAAAAGGCTCGACCCTCAGCAGGTATGTAAATTAAAGATTTTAGCTGTTCAAATTAAGAAAGTTTTTAGGTTCATTAGTCTAAAAATTAAGCACCCGGTCATGATAAAACCAGTACTTATTAGATAAAACGAGTACTTACTTTAATAAAAAGTTTTTACTGTTCTATCTATATAGCCTAAACCCTAATATGGGTAACTGAACATTACGATTACTTATTAGATATTAACAACATTCAATTTTCGCACAGGGTGGGAGAAGACAACAGTAGCCATAAGAAAATAGAATGCCTTAGCTCCAAGAAAACAAAAGAAATGTCGAAACAAAAAACAGAATACGTCATGGACGCGGTAAATGGTAACATTGAAGGTGCGCATCTGATGTGCATAAATGTAATATGCTTTTTGATTTGACTGATTTTGAGGTTTTATGTTTTAAAAAATATTGTGCAATTTTTGACCCGTTTGACCCGTTTACAGGTGTATGTTCTGCTTGCGGACCGGGAGGAAAAGAAGGGCAGCCACAAAGAAGGGCGGCCACTTTCTGCTCCTGTCGAACTATGTTATGTTGCTCTTTGTTGGTCCATGATACGGAAACAACGCGTGTGAGATCAGCCAAGGCTGAAGTAAAAGGTGCACTTGCAGTTTATTTTTTGTTGTGTATTGCATAAACACTCTCCGGTGTTCAGATATGCACTTAAATGTTGTTATGTGTTTCTTACGGTTAACAACAGATGTCAAAATTGAATGCTATTAATATCTAATGTTGTTTTCTTCGCTGCATAAGGTTAACCGTAAGAAAATACAGGAAGCTTTATGCGGCGAAGAAAATAAAACTAACCGTACGAAAATAGGAGGCTTTAGCAACATTTAAGCTTAGTGAATAGTATAAAAGTCAGATGTGCACTTTGTTGTGAATATGTTTACTCATTC
>BQNB010190840.1:0-11747 GCA_026074375.1 Tanacetum coccineum | reverse complement strand
CCCAGAAAGACAACTAGAACTATCAAGAGAAAGACGAGCAAATCTTGTCCCAGCAGAAGTACTTTATTCAAACAATAGAAGTACTGCAAGACACAAAGTATACCAACATTACTCTGAACAAAGAATCCTATGTGTCAATGATAACCAAACCAATATCTCATTATGCAACCAACAAAGCTATCAAAGTTTAAGGACTTCATGTCTTCAACATATACATTTAGGGATATTCATGATAAGGTTACATGCACTACATCGAAGAAGTGATGTCACAAACGCTTTGGTAGTCCTCAGAGACACTAGATGGGAAGATAGTCGGTAAATTATTGGAACCATGAAAGTAGATCTCTCTGCAGGAACATAGCTAGTCTACATGTTCCCCGATATGGTTCTAAGTATAGATGATTTCCACAACCATGTGGAAGTTGCTATACAAACTCATGGATATGATACTTGGCAAGGAGGTAAAAGTAACCTACTAGTCACAATGGCCATGATCGGTAGGTTATCAAATACCAGCTATATGGGATTCCAATACAGCGTGGACAACATTGTGGACCATCTCACAACAACTGGCATTACAGCAATACCTGGTGAGAGAAGAAGTATAGAAGAGCTTGAAGGGATGAGCTGGAACCTAAAACCCTCTAAACAAACCATAGTACGTGTTCCATCAAGAGTAGCAGTTAATGAAAGGCTTAACAGATCATTAAGCCTCTAATTTGAAAGATACCGTCAAGCACCCTAACCAACAAGATACTCAGTTGACCAGCATGATTGAGAAATACTGGGTAACGATCACTTAGATGAAGATGAAGAGCACTTCATAGGAATCTGTTAGGAATCCAAAAAAGGATCGGTCACTCCATGTATTTTACGTTTCTAGCTCGTAGTCCACTATGTATTGTTTAGTAAGCTAATCGGGCCAAAGATAAGGAAAAGCCCATGGAAAGCCCATGATGGACCATCCATAGCCGGCTAAAGTTAGTATTTATACACCTCTCCATGCCTTGGAGAGGTGGTTGGTTGATTCATTTTTCACACACTTATGTATTTCTATCTTATGTTTACTTTCTCTCTCTAAGTGTTCATCCAACCCTCTCTCTCACTAAAACAACCTCTCTTCCTTTTTCCATGTATGTTATTTGATTGTTCTACAATTGGTATCAAGATCCATGGAGTGGTATGTTTAGTTTTTGTGTTTATCTTTTGGTTCGTGTGTTTTTTGTGCAAAAATCGTCCATATTTTTATTTTCTTTGTTGTCAAAGCTTTTGTGTACACTAAACGATTATTTACCTTGGTAAATCTGATCTAGTATCTTTATGATATAGGTGTACAAGCTTAAAATCAAGAAAAACATTATTTTTGTTACTTTTTGTGTTCGAAAACCTTATAAAGATCAAAATCTTGATTTTAGAATTTTTTGGCTTAAATCCTTAAAGTTTTTATTTTTCTTGTCTCTATAGGGTTAGTAACACTAGTTGGACAAGAGTTTTTTCAAAGCAACCTTCAAAAAGTGTCTTTTTGTGTTTTAAAAATTTGGGTTTCAAAATAGTTAGTACCGAACAACTAGAATCGTAGTTAGTACCGAACAACTGATTTATAGTTTGTACCGAACAACTGATTTCTAGTTAGTACCGAACAACTGGAATTGTAGTTAGTACCGAACAACTGATTTATAGTTTGTACCGAACAACTGATTTCTAGTTAGTACCGAACAACTGGAATTGTAGTTAGTACCGAACAACTGATTTTTAGTTAGTACCGAACAACTGGAATCGTAGTTTGTACCGAACAACTAATTTCTAGTTAGTACCGAACAACTGGAATTGTAGTTTGTACCGAATAACTGATTTCTAGTTAGTACCGAACAACTGGAATCATAGTTAGTATCGAACAATTGATTTATAGTTTGTACCGAACAACAGATTTCTAGTTAGTACCGAACAACTCAAGCTTCCAAGTTATACGGTTTATTTCTTTGACTTGTAAAATCCCGTAAAACATTAACTTGTTTTTCCTGGTTTTGTCAAGAATTGTAAAATCCCATGTAGTTTTAAGAATTAAAACACTTAAAAGACAACTTAATCAAACACAATTTCTTTCTACCACCGTTCGATCAAACAAGTAATCTTTTAACATACAAATTTCTCAATGACGACTCTTGCTGACAAAGCGATTCTTTCGAGTGCTGACAATCGTCCACCTATGTTGGAAAAATATATGTACGATACTTTGAAAAGCAGAATGGAGCTATACATGATGAATATACATGGACAAATGATCCTTGAATCCGTTAAAAATGGTCCACTCATCTGGCCTACAATTGAGGAAAATGGTGTGTCTAGACCAAAGAAATATTATGAGCTGTCTATTACAAAAGCAATTCAAGCTGATTGTGATGTCAAGGCAACAAATATAATTCTCCAAGAATTACCACCAGAGGTTTATGCACTTGTTAGCAATCATCAAATCATCAAGGAACTTTGGGAAAGAATTCAACTTCTCATGCAAGGAACTTCATTGACAAAATAGGAATGAGAGTGTAAGCTTTATGATGAATTCGATAAGTTTGTTTATAAGAAGGGGGAAACACTACGTTACTTTTACTTGAGATTTTCTCTGCTACTCAATGACATGAACATCTACAATATGAAACTAGAACAATTTCAAGTGAACACTAAGTTTTTGAATACTCTTCAGATTTGGGCTTTGCATTGTATGATTGCTTGTAGACTTCACATTGCTTTGACTGCTTCCTTTGCTGCTGATAGTTTAATTTCTTAGGCGACTAATCTCCATGCATCAGATTTATCCATTCGAATTGGGTTTTGGTTGGCCTTGAGCTGGTAATGTCTGTATGGTGCTCCTGGTTCTTCATGTTTGAAGATAGTTTTTGTGAAGATTTTTAGAAGTGGTTGGAAATCCTCATGATTTCTTATAGTTGATCTTCATATCTTTTGAAGCATTGGGGGGACTGTTGAGCTTCATCCACTGAGTAAAGAGCTGCTTGCTGCTATTTGCTTCATTTCTCCTATGGGCATTCTGCAAAACAAAGGTTTAACAAATTTGAGAGAGAATCAGCAAGGTGTGTTATGTTTTCTTCTATGTGTTCTATATGATTTTGACGCCTGTCCCGTACCTGCATTGCAACTTGATCCACCTAACTTGAGGATTTGTTACTATTAGTTTTATTGTAAAAACTAATGATGGCTTGGGAATCTATTCTTAAGGTGACTTCCTATTAGTCAAGGTAGTAAATCTTTAATTTTTCTAGAGTGTTGATGCATGCATTGATTTCAGCATCAATTATGGATTGGGTTGTTGAACTTCTGGGATCTCCCTTACTCTTTTTCCATTTGACTATTCCTCCCCTTTCCTTCTATGCATTCCATTGTTTCAAGATAATGTAAGCACTTTTGTGTTGGGATTCGAGATCTGGAGATTTTGCCATTTATTCTTTGATTTTTTTTACTAACTCGTAATCAGAAGACTTCAGTCTTTTATCTCCATGAGCATTTGTTTTTTTCATAGAGTGGACTTAGGAGTGTCCTAAGTTTTGGGATATGATTTCGAGCATAATTAAGGATTCCTAAGAATGACCTTAATACTTTCTTTGTCTTCAACTCTTCTTCATTGAAGTTAACGATCTTCTTTATGATGTGTGGTTGCAACTTTATGGTTCCTTCTCCTATGACTGCTCCCAAAAAGTCTATTGTTTGAGCTGCTTATCTCATCTTTGTTGGCGATTAGACTTGTACATTATCTTCATAGATATTTCAAGTATCTTTTTAGGATTCTTTAGGAAGGCTCCTTTTCATCTTGAGAAAACTATATATCTTCAATATTAATGCGCTATGAATGACTCTGTTCCTTTGAAGCATTTATCCATCTTTCTTTGGAATACTGCTAGGGCATTTTTCAAGCCGAATGGCATAACAAGCCATTCATTGAGTCCTCCTGGGACTAAGAACGATGTCCAAGGGATTGATTCTTCATCCATAGCAACTTGATGAAATCCTGATTTGAGATCAAACTTTGAGAATATTCTTGCACCTCCTACTCGTTTAATGATCGTGTTGATAACTGCTATGAAGTATTGATCCTTATATGTATTATCATTCAAGGACTTGTAATTAAAAACCATCCTTTCTTTTCCCTTGATTTCTCTTCCAGTTGTAGGATCAATTGTTGTCCCTGAATTTATGATCATTGCCATTGTTCTGTGCCTACTTTTACTTGGGCGAATGGCACCGATTTTAAGAAGACTATCAACATGTTTTTTGAATGAATCTTCCATTGCTGGGGTAACATGTTTTAATGGTCTGTCTTCAATTGTAATATTCTATGGATTTGGATGATATACAGCTTACAAATGTTCACCATTCTTCTTCAATGTTCAAGGGTTCTTTCAATGTGGCCTTGATGTTTCAACCTTTCTATGACTGGTTTGAATTGTTCTAAGAATGCTTTGCTTCCTTCTTGATTAAAATAAATTGATTCATTTATTTCAATGAATTTCTCCTCGCTTACTTCTAACTCAGTGATAGCAATTTCGGCGACTTCAGTTTGATTTGAAGTCTTGATTCTGGTAACCTTTTTGTAAATGGTTATCTCATCACCTTATATTCGGATTCCTCCCTTCATTGATCTTAGGAAATTGGCTCCTATCAGCATTTCGATACCATTACTGTCATTCATATCAAATGCATATATAAGAGGTATCTTGAATTTATTTCCTTCTATTAGGAAAGAACCTTGCTTTATTTTGTGTGTAGCCTGTTGTCTTGAGTTTAAGCCGTTAAAGAAGACGGTCTGAGTTAGAGGAGGTTCTAGTGTTTCAGTATTACTAGAATGAACTTTCTTGTTGTACAAATGATGATGCTCCTGTGTCTATATTTCGGGATGGTCCAAACATTGGGCAATTAGGAATTTCAAAATCAACCTTTACATTGTAGAGTTGATTTGTGATTTTCCTAATTTTTGGAGCTGTAGTGGTGTTTTCAGAATAATGAACTTCTGCTTCCATGAAAGGTCTTGCTATCTGAGGGTTTCCTAGTGGCAGAAATTCTTCACTGGAGTATCGGACCTCTGTTTCCTTTTCTCTCTCATTCTACAGTTGTGCTTTTAGCTTCCTTATTTCTTTATCCTTTTGTTCTTCAAACTTAATTTGTTCTGTTGAAACAATCGCAGATGACCCACAAAACATAACCTCACAAGTAAGGCAGCTGATTATAATGGAAGACCCATATAGAGGCTCGACTGATGAACAAGACATGGCTTACAAGGATCTAGATAGAATAACTTGTGAAGAAACAAAGAATTTGTGGTCATTCTTGAATGATTTCTGACAGTTGGCAGTAAAATAAAGAAAATTATATTTCCCGTCAACAACGGAAAAACTCTTTGCTAAACTTTCACCATCTCTGTCCAAGAAGATAGAAGAATCGTTTAAAGCTAAACACCCTGGTCTCAGCGTAGGAGTCTTGCCTGCAATCGAATTCACTCATACTTTCGTCTTAGAAATGTGCAAAGATGCGAAACTTGCCAAAGAATTAAGGGACTTATCCCTTTGTTTTGCCATACCAATTCCTGGTTATTACAAGAATAACAGGAAGAAATATGGAATTAGAAAGTCAAGAACATATAAAGGAAAGCCGCATAATTCTCATGTAAAGCCATTCAAGAGGAAGTATAAGGATGATATAGGACGAGTCAAAAAGTGCAAATGCTTTATTTGTGGAAAAGAAGGACACTTTGCAAAAGATTGCAAAAGTAAGCAAGGCAATATTGCAAGATCAGCTGTATATCAAGAATTGGATCTTGATGACAATTGAGATATTGTCTCAACAGACTTTGATGATAGTAATGTCTATAACATATCGGAAGGAGAAGGTGATGTTCACCAGAATATCAGTATTATGGTTCAAAACACTCCGCTTGAAGAAGCAGCCTTTATGGCAATAGAAGGAATTAATGATGAACAAAGTATAGAAGAAGATTATTATAGTCATCATGCTTTCATGTTTCACCCTGGACACAAAAAGATAGCTGACATGGTATCAATCCGAAAGGATCATAGAAGCCAGACAAGGAATTACCAACCCAAAGTAAAAGTTGTGAGCATGATTGGAAAGAAAACACGGTAACAAACTACACAGACTGCTATTATTGTAGAATATTAACCACAGACATGTCAAGGCTCAACTGTCCTAAATGCCAATTGACAACATGTGCCTTTTGTGCAAGAAACTATCTTGGCAAAACAGTCAATGTCAAAGGAAAGCATCCGCATAAACCAGAAGAGGAAAAAGACTTTCACAGTAATGAAGTAAGGCTTCTCAAAGAACTTCTAAAGGAAAAGACGGAACAATTTTAGCAGATGATCAAAGATCAAGCCAAAGAATATTATGAAAACAGGGCCACCATGCAAAGAAAGGAAGAACTATGGTAGTCAGAAAAAAGTTTACTTATAAAAGATCTTACAGATGCCCTCAAGATTATTGATCAGCACAAAACAAAACAAATTAAGTTTGAAGAACAAAAGGATGAAGAAATAAGGAAGCTAAAAGCACAACTGCAGAAGGAGAAAGAAAAGGAAACAGAAGTTTGATACTCGAGTGAAGAATTCCCACCATTAGGAAAATCTCAAACAGCAAGACCCTTTATAGAAGCAGAAGTTCATTATTCTGGAAACACCACTACAGCTCTAAAAATTAGGAAAATCACTAATCAACTTTACAAAGTAAAGGTTGAGTTTGAAATTCCTAATTGCCCAATGTTTGGAACCACCGCAATAATAGATACGGGAGCATCAGCATGTTGTATCAACAAGAAAGTCATTCCAGAAGACGCACTGGAACCTCTAACCCAGACTGTCTTCTTTAACGGCTTAAACTCAAGACAACAGGCCACGCACAGAATAAAGCAAGGCTCTTTCCTAATCGAAGGAAACAAATTCAAGATACCTCTTATATATGCATTTGATATGAATGACAGCAATGGTATCGAAATGCTGATAGGAGCCAATTTCCTAAGGTCAATGAAGGGAGGAATCCGAATGGAATGTGATGAGATAACCATTTACAAAAAGGTTACTAGAATAAAGACTTCAAATCAAACTGAAGTCGCCGAAGTTGCTATCACTGAGTTAGGAGTAAGCGAGGAGGAATTCATGGAAATAAATGAATCAATTTATTTCAATCAAGAAGGAAGCAAAGCATTCTTAGAACAATTCAAACCTGTCATAGATAGGTTAAAACATCAAGGCTACATCGGAGAAGAACCCCTAAAGCATTGGAAAAAGAATGGTGAACTTTGTAAGCTGGATATCATCAATCCAAATATTAAAATTGAAGATCGACCGTTAAAACATGTTACTCCAGCAATGGAAGATTCGTTCAAAAAACATGTTGATAGTCTTCTCAAAATTGGTGCCATTCGTCCAAGCAAAAGCAGGCATAGAACAATGACAATGATCGTAAATTCAGGAACAACAATTGATCCTGCAACTGGAAGAGAAATCAAGGTAAAAGAAAGGATGGTTTTTAAATACATGTCCTTAAATGATAATAAATACAAGGATCAATATTCCCTACCAGGAATCAACACGATCATCAAGAGAGTAGGAGGCGCAAAAATATTCTCAAAGTTTGATCTCAAATCAGGATTCCATTAAGTTGCTATGGATGACATTGATAACACACAGATATTCATACATATCTCAAATCAGGATTCTCATTTTCATTTGATTTTGGGAATATGTTTTATTATTCCCAACTTTGAAGATGTTCACGCACAGTTTCAGGGGAAGGTCATTAATACTGCTAGTCATTATTAATACTGCTAGTTTAAAATTTATAATGCTTGAGTTCATTATTTGTGTTGAACTTCATGGGGGGTAATTTAAGTCAGTAGAAAGCTTGGATTAAAAGTTTTGATATATGATTTGAAGTTGTAAAGATCAAAGTTGCTTATATGTTCCCTATTGGATGAACAACGTATTAGACTTCTCATTTGAGAGATCTAACTATGACATGGATGCAAAAAACTACATACCTTAAACCTCCTTTTAAGTATAAGGATTCAAGTTTTACATGGAAAACTAATAATGATGAATTCAGATAAAATCAATTAGTATTCATAGACCAAATAAAACTTGATCCAATCAATTAGTATTCTTTGCCCAAATTAATTATCTTTGGACCAAATTCATTATCTTTGACCAATTAATCAATCATATCTTGACCAAATCTTCTTTCAATTCTTATCTTTTTGTAGTATTCTTTGACTAGGTTAAACAACTTTGGTCCTTTAGTTTTCCATCTTGTATCATTCGTGTTTTGTCCTTATCAACTGAAAATATAATTTTCCAACAGATCTTCCCCTAGTTTATAATGAACAAAACCCAATAAGCACGAGATTCCCCTGAAGTTAATATAACGAATGAAACATCTTCCCCTTTTTGTTTATAATCAATAGGGGTCTTCCAGTATATATGCAACCTGCAGATGGTTAAACATTTAATCAATAAGCTTCCCTGAAAGTATGTTAAACCATCTCTTGAATCACGAGACGTCAGTAGGAAGGCACTCTATGTAGTGATCACTGATGAAGACAATAGATTATAAACGAATTTTGATAAAGAATTGAATCTTCCAAGCTTGTGCCTTATATCTTGTACAATCCATACGTTTGAACTCATACACCAAATATAAATCAGACCGCAATCACTTTGACAAAATCCTCATTCACATAATGAGACAACTGAGCACAATAACGAAAACTCCTTCAAGTGATAGCACAAATGTGAGCATTAAGCACCCTAAGTTTATAAAATCGACACACCTTTGCTAGAATTCGTCAATCTCTTCGTCACCATACAAACCAAACAAAGTTACCTCCAAATGTTGAACGTCATTTGATATATAATTTAAAAACATAAACGCGTGAAACCCAACTACAACATCAAATAAGCAATATTCATTTGTCTTCAAATCACCTCTTGCAATAAATCAAAAAAGAGCCATAAATCAATAAGAATAAACCTGTGTGAATACCAGTTCCATCCGAGATCCAATCCTCCTGAAAACTAAGTAGATATATACCTGTGTAGATCCAAGATATCAAGAGCAAAAACCCGCTCTGATTACCAATTATTGAGAATCACGTTTTTAGCCCATCTAGGATATGTTTTACAACAACATAAAAGCACAGCGGAAAACATAAATAACAGTAATGTTGTTAAAACAAGTTTTAATACCCGTCGTTCATGCCTCAATTTTAATTAATACGTTACCTAACTGTAACATGATTCCTATGATCCTTGAGGCTACTATTACATATAGACGACCATACACGTCTATAAAACTAACTAATAACTAATACATCAACTAATAAGCCAACTATTAGACTCTCAATGGAGAGATCTAACTATATGATGCAAAACTACATACCTTAAACTCTTTTATAGTATATATAGGAGTCAAGGTTCACTTGGAAACTAATAATGATAAATTATGATAAAATCAATTAGTATTCTTTGACCAAATTAATATCTTTGACCAATCAATTAGTATTCTTTGACCAAATTATTATCTTTGACCAAATCATTATCTTTGACCAATTATTCAATCATTATCTTTGACCAAATCTTTCAATTCTTATCTTTTGTAGTATTCTTTGACTACAACTTTGGTCCTTTATGTTTCCATCTTGTTTCATTCGTGTTTTGTCTTATCAACTGAAAATATAATTTCCAACAGCTGGTTATGCCCTTTTGTCTTAAAAACGCCCCAGCAGTATTCCATAGAAGATGGGATAAATGCTTCAAAGGAGACAATTCATTCATACGATATATATTGAATGATATAACAACTGGTTTTCCCTCAAAAAATGAAAAGAGCATGCAAGAACCTTAGAAAAGATGCTAAAATCTTGAAGAAATGGCCTATTCTATTTCCAACAAAGATGAAGATAACAGTCTCAACAATAGACTTTTTGGGAGCAGTCATAGGAGAAGGAACCATAAAGTTGCAACCACACATCATAAAGAAGATCGTTAACTTTAATTAAGAAGAGTTGAAGACAAAGAAAGGATTAAGGTCATTCTTAGGAATCCTTAATTATGGCCTCAGAAAATCAAATCCGGGGGGCCCAAAGCTTGGATACTCCTGAGGTCCACTTTATGAAAAAATAAATGCTCATGGAGATAAAAGACTGAAGTCTTCTGACTACGAGTTAGTCAAAAAAATCAAAGAACGGGTTCAAAATCTTCCAAATCCGAAATTCCACCAGAAAATGCTTACATCATCTTGGAAACAGATAGATGCATGGAAGGATGGGGAGGAATGGACAAATGAAAAAATTAAGGGAATCCACGAAGTACAGAAAAATTTGCTCCTATTGGCAAGTTTCAAATTCTGCACAACCGCAATCCACAATTGATGCAGAAAATTCTGATGCATTACATCAACACTCTAGAAAAGTAAAGATTTACTACCTGACAAACAGGAAGACACCTTAATAACAAAATGCCAAGACCATTATTAGGTTTTTATAATAACAACTAAAAGCGAGAATAAATCCTCAAGGGTTAGGTGGATCAAGTTTGCAGATGCAGTCACAGGAACAGGCGTCAAAATTAATATAGAACACATAGAAGGGAGGCATAATACCCTTGCTGATTCTCTCTCAAGACTCGTTAACCTTTGTTTTGCAGAATGCACATGAGAAATGAAGCAATTAGCAGCAGCAGCTCTTTACTCAGTGTGATGAAGTTTACTACAGTCCCCCAAGGCCTTTCGAAGAAGAATATGAAGATCACTTGCGAAGAAATCATGAGGATTTCCAACCACTTCCAAGAATCTTCACAAAAACTATCTTTACACATGAAGAACCAGGAGCACTATACAGACATTACCAGCTCAAGGCCAACCAAAACCCAATCAGAATGGATAAATCTGATGCATGGAGATCAGTCGCCCAATACATTAAACAATCAGCAGCAAAGGAAGCAGTCAAAGCAATGCGAAGTCTACAAGCAATCATACAATGCAAAGCCCAAATCTGCTTCTGCATGTCAACTAAAGACAACCACTGGTCTGACCAAAGAGAAGGCATCAGAATTCAAAACAAAGAGGCCAGAAGAATCCTCATCGAATTGGAGGCCCTTGCACAACAACTGGGTGGCAACAACATCTAAGCCCAAAGAAGTTCAGACCAATAACCCAGAAGATAACATGTACCGCTACAACAGGAAAGTGTTTCTAGAAGATGACGACAGTAGTGACGGTTCATTTTTTATTGTGGACTCGGAATGGGATGATTATTGCTTACAAGAGTTAAAAATGAATCGTTCCGTTCCTTGTTGTCCAGAAGCTCGGAGGGCCCGCATAGGACAAAATTCTACAAATGCATGTTACAAAGTCTACAAAAGACCACCATAGCCCCACCTATGTCTCATACTTTATTTTTAAGCCGTAAGAGTCATTATAATATAAATAATCAGCTCGAATATTCCTTAGCATATGCCATGGTTTATTCCTTTATGCTTTAGCATATGCCATATGCCAAAAGCATATTCCTCTGTTATTAGCCTATAAAAGGCATTTGTATATGTTTGTATGGATCATCAAAAAAACCACTACCATTACTACCATCACCACCATTGTAATCAAGCTTCCGCAGTGTTTTAATAAAAATGTGTGTTTTAAGTAATATTTGTACTTTAAATTTTTAGTTTTTGAGC
>BQNB010190838.1:0-11747 GCA_026074375.1 Tanacetum coccineum | reverse complement strand
TTAAATGTTATGCAAGTTTTATTTTCAAAAATAATTAAAAACTTTAAGTTTTTTGGACCTGGGCGTTTGACTCTATCAGGGTTTTCGTGACCCCGTCATAGGTATCGTGGTGACGGTGTCGCGTGTTAATAGTGATGCCGTCTCCACAGTCAGTGAAAATGAAATTTTTGCTTTTGATGAAAAGTTTCCTGCACTTGATTCCATAAGTTAATTCCTGTGCAAATGGCTGCCTAAAACCTAAGATTTAACAATTCAATCATATTTTACTCAAAACTGACGCGAATTAATCTAGACAATTTTTTTAACATGTTGGAATTTGGCTCAAAAGCCAGATAAATTCCCTTACACTTATCATTTGCAAAATACCTTTGATTGAAATTAAGACGAGGTTAAAGACAATACAAAGCATGATTACAAGATAGTTCAAACATAATAAAATGAACGGTAAAGAATTAAAATACACATGACACTTCTAATTTGTGAGAAAAGTAAATTGGGTTGCCCCCCAAGAAGCGCTTTTCTTTATTAACGAGTCTTGTAGCTAGACTCGAAGTCACACGTCCTCACGTGACTTCTCCTTCATCATTGAGAGTTGCATCATCATCTTTGTTGGTATCCAATAAGTTCTTTTGATATGGTTCACCCGTTGTTTATTTACGATAAATTCGCTTACTTCCTCATCGTACAGCTTAAGTGCTTCATTTTTCATGTCTTTGCTTACCGAAAATGGACCATACCATTTTGACTTAAGTTTTTTAGAGAAGAGTCTTAATCATGAATTAAAGAGAAGTACCTTATCTCCTTTTTCATAGTTAATTGGCAATTTTATTCGTTTAACGTGCCACCTTTTCGTTCTCTCCTTATATGAGATGGATGATTCGTAGGCGTCAAGTCTCATTTTGTCCAACTCATTAATCTGTAAGAACCGGTTTTCCCCAGCTTTCGTAAGGTCCATGTTGCAGTTTTTTATGGCCTAATATGCCTTGTGTTCCAACTTGATAGGAAGATGGCATGCCTTGCCATAGATTATCCTAAACAGGGTCATTCCTAAATAGGTTTTGAATGCTGTTCGAAATGCCCATAATGCATCATCTGATTTGTATGACAAGTTCTTCCTGTTGTTCCTAATGGTTTTTTCGAGAATACGCTTTATTACGCGGTTCATGTTCTTGACTTGTCTGCTTGTTTGAGGGTGATATGTTGTGGAGAATCGGTGAACCACTCCATACTATTTCATTGCTTTCTCTATTTGGTAGTTGTAGAAATGAGTACCTCTATCGCTACTAAGGGCCTTTGGTATTCCGAATCATGCGAATAGTCTCCTAAGGAAGTTTACTACGTTCCTAGCATCACTGGTGGGAAAGGCCTGAGCCTCTACCCACTTGGATACGTAGTCAATAGCTACTAAGATGTATTTGTTTCCGTTTGATAAGGGGAAAGGTCCCATGAAGTCTATCCCCCATACATCGAATATTTCGCAGACTTGGATGTAATTTTGAGGTGCTTCATCTCTCGAGGAAATGTTTTCGGCCCGCTGACATGCATTGCAGACTTGGACTAATTTACGTGTATCGCGAAAGACATGTGGCCAGTAAAACCCAGCCTCAAAGACTTTCCTTGCAGTGGTGGCGATGCCGTGATGTCCTCCAGATGGTCCGTTGTGGCATTGTCAAAGAATTTATGCAGCTTCATCTCGGCCATGCATCTTTGTATGATTTGGTCAGTATACTGTTTGAATAAGAAGGGCTCATCCCAAAAGTAATGCCTCAAATCGCTGAAGAATTTTTGCTTGGACCTGTACGTTCACGAAAAGCAAAAGTGCTTAGTATTGGTGGGTCATTTTGATTTGCGGTACGATAGTTCGGATGGACTTAGCTTGACATGAGGTTGAGTGTGTGTGTTGAGCTCGATGTGGGCGTCAGTCGTGACCCTTTTAGTAAGTAGTTAATCTGGTCTGTGAGCTCAAGAAGTCTCCGGTTAGGTATTTTCGGGATTCCTTGAGTTGTAGAAATAGCTTTGACCGGTTTGATGAATTCTTCTGTTTCATCCCAACCTTCATGGTCGTAGACGGCGAGGTTCCTAAAAATTTCCCAAGATTCGTTGGTATTTTTATTGTGGAGTTTACCGCCGGCAGCGCGGTCAATCTCGCATTTAAGATGAAAGGAGACATGATCATAGAAAATTTGGATTTGAAGCCAACGATCAATGCCATGATGAGGGACTTTTTGGAGTAAGTCCTTGAAACGAGTCCATGCTTCGGATAGAGATTCTCCATGATTGTTGAGGGACAATCAGGATACGTTTTGAGTTTACGGTCCTTCCCCGAGGAAAGAATTGAGCAAGGAATCGGATAGAAGAACCACCGCATGTGGAAAAGGATCCTGTAGGAAGACGTTCAAAGCCAATTTGTGAGTAGTTTTGATCGCATAGGGAAAATTTGAAAATAAAGGCAGGCAGTTCTTTCCCTATTTTCACCTTCAAGTCAAGCGAGTCCACAAATTTTAAAGAAATCCTAAGGTGTGATTTAGATCCTCGACCGAAGTCAGTGAATGAGCATTCGTTTTGCACCAACCGGATGGTGTCGGATCAAAGAGGTACCACGTTGTTTCCTACGGGGAGCTCGATTGTATTCCTGTAGCCCTCGTGGCTTGGTTTGGAGTAGTCTCCTAGAGTACGGATAGGATTCTCATCTCCTATGGTAGTTGACAAGAATGGGTTACGAAATAGATAACACGAAGAAAAGATAGACTACAAGAAAGCTAATATGCGGAATTAAATTCTCACTTGAAAGGATTCAAGCGAGTAGAACTAAGCTAAACTATGATCAATACCTAACTATTCCCAAGGCGGCGGCGCCAAAAACTTGATGCGGTCGTCGTAGGACTTCTACAAGAAGTTTTACAACTCCCTAGGCAAAGCACCTAATCGTTGTAGTAGTAGTATAGGCAAGACTCGGGGGTTGTTATCGTTCACTCGGGGAATAGGTTAGGAAGGCTTGATCACGGTCTAACAGAATTCTAAGGGTTAAGAGAAGATTATTTTTGTGTTTTTATGTTTTATGGAAAGCAAGTAAATCATATATATTTGAGAGGTGGTTTGGTTTTAGCTATTAACTAAATATAAATCTACGCTACTGGTGATAACAATAAGATAAAAGACTGTGTTTATTTAATCATGTATTACTCCCTAGATTGCTTCTCCTAGTGTTGTTGCCTTGTCACCCTTGTGATGATCTGTGTAACTATTTCCTAAGTCATGAACGAATTACACGAACCCGCCGTCTACTTAGTATTCCGCTAGAGCAACGCACACGTAAGGTAGTATGAAGACTATTACATGGCCCCTAGGGGTACACTAAGTGCATGTGAAATATATTAAAAGTGGATCAACCATATTAGGGGGCAAGGTAGTATAAAGACTGTTACCCGATGGTATCCTTTCTACACAATCATGTTTCCCTAGACATATCAACAGCGATACAGACAAAAGCCTGGTTTTCTAGAGCCTAACATGCACATCCATCACAAGAAGCAACACCACTAAGATCTACATTCTAGGTTTCATACAATCATAAATAAACACAATAGAAGGTTTAGCCAAGCATATTAAAGATAAAGCAAGAGCATAGATAGATCAAACAACACATAGACATATTGAATGATTAAATAAACCTTACTTGATTAAAACATGAGTTGGAGGAAGTACAATAAGGTTTTTAGGCCCTAAATTCGTTCTTAACAGCTGCTAAACGAACTAGGGTTCGTACCCTCTTTTTATTCTAAAGTTACACACTCAAAACCCTAAATTCGGGTTTGTATATATAGGAAAATCATTGTGACGGCATCGCGTTTTAATCATGACGCCGTCATGAAAGAGAATATTCTAGATAATGGGATGGGTCGTATTCTCTGACGCCGTCGTGGAATCTTGTGACGACGTTTTGATCTTCTAACCCTCAGGAACCTATAAGAAAACGGTTTCCAAATTCTACTTTTTCTTTGGCAGGTCGTCCATATTTGTTTATGGTGCGTCGACTCGGGGTGCTCAAAACATATGACAGAAATCTGAAGCTTCTAACAACTTTGTCTGGAAGTCTTTAGGAAACCGTTGGCTTGGAATGATCAATTTGCTTGCTAATTTGGATACTGGTTATCTTCCAATGGGGAAATATATTGATCACCATGGTTTATTTCGTTGAACGCTTGGGGGCACAATCTGTTATCGATTAGGCAGTTTTGTGATTCAAATTTAGAGGTCGCTTTCAGAAGGAACACCTGTTTCGTCAGAAATATAGAACGAGTTGACTTTTTGAAAGGAAATCGTACAACAAACCTTTACACCATCAATCTTCATGAAATGGCCTTTACCTCACCAAATTCCTCAAGCACATGCTACTCTACCAAGTCTTTGGTTTATGGCTCAATGTTTTATCCCACCTCAATTTTGACACCATAAATGACCTTGCTAAAAATGATCTCGTCACCGATCTTCCAAAATTCAAATATCATAAAGAACATCTTTGTCCCTCATGTGAGCAAGGAAAAAGCAAAAAGGCATCTCACCTACCCAAACTTGTTCTAAATTCAAAGCAGAGGTTACACCTTCTTCATATGGATTTGGTGGGTCTGATAGAAGACCGAAAGAAACAATTAAAGAGTATGTACTGTTGATAGTGGATGACTACTCACTTTACGCTACGAGGGTTCACTTCTCAGATTACGGATGAAGCACCAAAAAGATTAAGACTTTCCTTAAGAAAATTCAAGTCCTTTTACAAGCTCCTCATTATTATTAAGAACTAACAATGACAAGAGTTCAAGAATCAAGTTTCTTAAAGAATACTTTGAACATTTTTTTAGTTGTGGTGGTTTTTGTTAGGGGGGTTTTGAGTTTTTTTTTTTATTTTTTGTGTTTTTTTTTTTGGTGTTAGCCATCTCTCACAATCTTCTTCTGGAGAACTCCTCACAAAATGGAGTCCGTGGATGAAGAAACTGACGTTAGTGGAGGTTGCTAGACAATGTTTGATTTCTCTCGTGATTCATTATCCTTATAGGCTAAGCGATTGCTACTGCGAGCTACAATCAAAACCGTTCCATCATTCATCAATCGATTTGCCAAAACACCATACGAGCTTTTATGGCATGAAAACCAGATATCTCCTTTCTTCATGTATTCGGGGCTCTTTGATATCCCAAGAATGATTGTGAAGACATTGGGAAACTTGGTGCAAAAGGTGACATTGGTTTTTTAATTGGTTATTCTGCTAATTCCTGTACTTACAGAGTTTACAACCGAAGGACAAAGAAAATCATAGAGACAATGAATGTAACATTTGATGAACTTTCAGCTATGGCTTTTGAACAACGCAGTTTAAAACCCGGGCTTCAAACAGACTTCTGACAAATCATATCAGGACTCGATCTACTTATGCTCGTCCACCCAATAACAACTCAACAACTAACTGAACGTGATTGGATTTACTATTCAAAGCCATGTATGATGATTACATTGGTGGTCAACCGTCAACTGCTACAAGAACTGCTTCGGATGCTTGTACACCTCAAGTTCTTCAAACTCCAATGACATCTACAACAACAGCAGACACCGCACCGACACCAACAAATTCCATCCCTCTCAAGCACAAATATACCAACCACTTCCACAGATGTTATGAGCACGAACAACACAATAACTTGTTAAGCAACCACGAAAATCAAGCTTCACTCCTCGAACCCGAAATAGTTACTGATAATGTTTTGAATGCTATGCTCGATGGAAACATGTTTGCAAATCCATTTACTCCACCATCCACAAGTGCTCCTGAATCATCATCTTCACAATATGTGGATCCGTCGAACATGCATAGGTTTTATCAACCTTACCCTCATGAATATTTGTGGACTAAGGATCACCTTCTAGAACAAGTGATAGGAGAACCCTCACGACCAATTTTGACAAGAAATCAATTACGAACAGATGGTGACATGTGCATCTACGCACTGACTGTGAGCACTATAGAACCAAGAAATGTCAAAGAGGCTATGACCAAACCTGCATGGATTGATTCAATGCAAGAAGAGCTTCTCCAGTTCAAAAGGCTTAATGTATGGGTGTTAGTTCCTGCTCCAGATAACATAAAACCCCTTACTTTAAAATGGCTATTCAAGAACAAGCATGATGAAGAGAACATGGTCATCAGAAACAAGACCCGTCTGGTCGTAAGAGGGTACCGCCAAGAGGAAGGAATAGATTTCGAAGAATCCTTTGCTCCGGTTGCTAGAATGGAAGCTATCAGGATATTTTTGGCTTATGCTGCACATAAATCGTTCATCGTGTTTCAAATGGACGTGAAACTGCTTTCTTACATGGTACATTAAAAGAAGACGTGTACGTGTGTCAACCTGAATGTTTCATTGATGCTGACCATCCAAGCCATGTCTACAAGTCAAAAAGGCTCTATATAGGTTAAAGCAAGCACCAAGGGCATGGTACGACGAATTGTCAAAGTTTCTATAGAATCACTTCTTCAAAGGCACTATTGATCTAACGCTGTTTATAAGACGCTTCAACCTCACAACAACAACAACGAGATGAAGTGAAAAGATGGGCGTAGTGGGGGGCGGAGGGTGCGGGGAGTCGTCCTTATAAACAGCGTTGGATCAATAGGCCTTGAAGAGTGATTCTGTGAGAAACTTTGACGAATTACCGTCACCATGCCCTTGGTGCTTGCTTGAGACCTATAGAAGGCCTTTGTGGGGGAGGAGGGGGGGGACGGGGGGGGGAGGGGGGGAGGATGCATGGCTTTGGATGGTTCAGCATCAAGTAAAACATTCAGGTGAACACAAAACACGTCACACGTCTTTTTTTAATGTACCATGTAAGAAAGCAGTTTTCACGTCCATTTGAAACACGATGAACGATTTATTTGCAAGCAAAGCGGCGGCGAAAATGTGCGTCACTGAGGGAGGCGATAGGGGGGGGGAGCCAGCTGGGGGCGTACACCAGAGCAAAGGATTCTTCAAACTCTATTCCTTTCTCTTGGCGGTACCTCTCTCACGACCAACGATCTTTTTTTTATGACCAGTTGTTCACTTTCTCTTCAAAAATCATGCGTGTTCTTTGAATGGCCTTTTTAAAAGTAAGGGGTGTTTTTTGATCTAGAGTATGAACATTATCGAGCGAAGGAACCCATGCATCAAGCTTTTGAATGATAAGCTCTTCTGCATTTAATCAATCCATGCAAGGTGTCGGTCCATAATATAGCCTCTTTGACATTTCTTGGTTCCATAGTGCTCACAGTCAGGGCGTAGATGCACATGTCACCATCTGTTTGTAACTGATTTCTTGTTAAAACTGGTCGTGAGGGTTCTCCTATCACTTGTTCCAGAGGGTGATCCTTAGTCCACTGATATTCATGAGGGTATGGTTGATAAAACAATTGCATGTTCAACGGACCCACATATTGTGAAGAGATGATTCATGAGCACTTGTAAAGGTGGAGCAATATGGATTTGCAAACATATTTCCATACAAATCATATGCAATCGAAACAAATCAGTAACTATTACCGGGTTGGAGTGAAGCTTGATTATCTGTTGCTGAACATTTATTGTTGTTGTTCATTCGAGCTCATCAACGTCTTTGAAGTGGTTGGAATATTTGTACTTGTAGAGGATGAATTTGTTTGGTGCGTTGCGGTGTCCCGCTGTTGTTGTCGATGCGTTGGATGTTGAAGAACTTAAGGTCTTAGCAGCCGAAGCAGTTCTCTTGTAGCAGCAGACGGTTGACTCACCAATGTAATCATTATACATACTTCGAATAGTAAATCAATTCACGTTTAGTTGGTTTTTGAGTGTTATTGGTGACGGAGCATAAGTACATCCGAGTCCTGAACTGATTTGTCCAGAATTCAATGCTTGAAGCCGGGTTTTGAACTGCGTTGTTAAAAAGCCTTTTCAGAAAGTTCAACAAATGTTTACATTCATTGTCTCTATATTTTCTTGTCCCTTCGGGATTGTAATCTCTGTAAGTATCAAGGAATTAGCAGAATAACCAATAAAAAACCAATGTCACCTTTCAAACCAAGTTTCCCAATTCGTTCACAATCATTCTTGGGATAATCAACAGAGCCACCGAATACATGAAGAAAGGAGATATCTGGTTTTCTGCCGTTAATGAGCTCGTATGGTGTTTTGTCAAATCGATGGTGAATGATGGAACGGTTTTGAGTGTAGCACGCAGTAGCAATCGCTTCAGCCCATAAGAATAATGAATCACGAGAGAAAATCAACATTGTTCTAGCAGCCTCTACTAACGTCCAGTTTCTTCATTCTACGACTCCATTTTGCTGAGGAGTTCTCACAGAAGAAGATTGGTAAGAGATCCCAACACTGTTAAGGTATTCTTTAAGCACTTGATTCTTGAATTCTGTACCGTTGTCGGTTCTTACAATAATGACTAGAGCTTATAAAAGGACTTGAATTTTCTTCAGGAAAGTCTTAATCACTTCTGGTGCTTCATCCTTTGATCTGAGAAAGTGAATCCACGTGTAACGAGAGTAGTCATCCACTATCACCAAGATATACCGCTTTCCATTTATGCTTTCGACTCTCATTGGACCACACAAATCCATATGAAGAAGGTGTAACCTTTGTTTAGAATTTGGAACTGGTTTGGGTGGGTGAGATGCCTTTTTGCTTTTTCCTTGCTCACATGAGAGACAAAGATGTTCTTTATGATATTTGAATTTTGGAAGACCGGTGACGAGATCGTTCTTAGCAAGGTCATTTATGGTGTCAGAATTGAGGTGGGATAAACGTTGATGCCATAACCACGACTTGGTAGAAGTAGCACGAGCCATGAGGCAAATTGGAGATGCAGAGGCCATTTCATCAAGATTGATGGTGTAAAGCTTTGTTGTACGATTTCCTTTTAACAAATCAACTCCTTCTAGATTTCTGACAAAACAAGTGTTCCTTCTGAAAGCGACCTCTAAATCTGAATCACAAAACTGCCCAACCGAGAATAGGTTGTACCACAAGCCTTCAACGAAATAAACCCTGGTGATCAATATATTTCCCCATTGAAGATCACTGTAACCCAGAATTGCAACAACATGATCATTTCCAAAGTGAACCGTTCCTAGGAACTTCCAGACAAAATTTATAAGAAGCTTCAGATTTCTTGTCATAATGTTTTGATTCCCCCGATTCGACGCATAATTAACCGACAAACCATAAACAAATATGGACGACCTGCCAAAGAAAAAGTAGAATTTGGAAACCGTTTTCTTATAGGTTCCTGAGGGTTAGAAGATCAAAACGTCGTCACAAGATTCCACGACGGCGTCAGAGAATACGACCCATCCCATTATCTAGAATATTCTCTTTCATGACGCGACATGATTAAAACCGCGAAGCCGACACATTGTTTTTCCTATATATACAAAACCACAATTATAGGGTTTGGTGAGTGAAACTTAATAATAAAAAGAGGGTACGAACCCTAGTTCGTTTAGCAGTCTGTTAGGAGACAATCTTAGGGCCTAAAAAACCTCATAGTGAACTTCCACCAACTCAATGTTTAAATCAAGTAAGGTTTATTTAATCATTCATATGTCTATGTGTTGTTTTGATTCTATCTATTCTCCTTGTTTAATCTTTAATATGCTGGCAAACTTTTATTTGTGTTTATTTATGATTGTATGAAACCTAGAATGTAGATCTTAGTGGTGTTGCTTCTTGTGATGGATGTGCATGTTAGGCTCTAGAAAACTAGCTTTTGTCTGTATCGCTGTTGATATGTCTAGGGAAACATGATTGTGTAGAAAGGATACCATCGGTAACAGTCTTCATACTACCTTTCCCCTAATATGGTTGATCCACTTTTAATATATTTCACATGCACTTAGTGTACTCCTAGGGGCCATGGTCATAGTCTCATACTACCTTTACGTGTGCGTTGCTCTAGCGGAATTCTAAGTAGTACGGCGGGTTTCACATAATTCATTCATGACTTAGGAAATAATTACACAGATCATCACAAGGGTGACAAGGCAACAACACTAGGAGAAGCAATCTAGGGAGTAA
This sequence comes from Tanacetum coccineum, assembly GCA_026074375.1. Taxonomy (NCBI): domain Eukaryota; kingdom Viridiplantae; phylum Streptophyta; class Magnoliopsida; order Asterales; family Asteraceae; genus Tanacetum; species Tanacetum coccineum. The sequence continues at coordinate 1,659 of BQNB010190838.1, read as the reverse complement.
TACATGATAAAATAAACACAATCTTTTATCTTATTGTTATCACCAGTAGCGTAGAATATATTTAGTTAATAACTAAAACCAACCACCTCTCAAATTATATGATTTACTTGCTTTCCATAAAATACAAAAACACAAAAATAATATTCCCTCAACCCTTAGAACTTTAGAACCTGATCAGCCTTACCCAACCTATTCCCCGAGTGACCAAATAACACACCCCAGATTCATGCCTATACTACTTACAACGATTAGGAGGTGCTTGCCTAGGGAGTTGTAAAACTTCTTGTAGAAGGTCCTACTACGACCGCATCAAGTTTTTGGCGCGCCGCCTTGGAATAGTTAGGTAATACCATAGTTTAGCTTAGTTCTCCTCGCTTGAAACCTTTCAATTGAGAATTTAATTCCGCATATTAGCTTCCTTGTAGTCAACTTTTCTTTTCTTCGTGAAATCTATTTCGATACCCATTTCTTTGTCAACTACCATATGGAGATGAGAATCCTATCCTACTCTAGGAGACAATCCAACCAAGCCACGAGGGCTTACAGGAATAACAATCGAGCTCACCGTAGGAAACTAACGTGGTACCCATCTTTGATCCGACCACATCCGTTTGGTGCAAACAATGCTCATAAATCCACGGATCTTCGGTCCGAGGATCTAAATCAACACCTTAAGGATTTCTTTAAACTTGTGGACTCACTTGACCTTGAAGGTGAAAATAGGGAAAGAACCCGCCTGCATTTATTTCAATTTTCCCTATGCGATCAAACTACCAATTGGCTTGAACATCTTCCTACAGGATCCATCTCCACATGGGAGGATCTTACTATCCGATTCCTTGCTCAATTCTTTCCACCAGAAAGGACCGCAAAACTCCGCAACGATATCCTGATGTTCCAACAACATCATGGAGAATCTTTATCCGAAGCATGGACTCGTTTCAAGGACTTACTCCAAAAAGTCCCTCATCATGGCATCGATCGTTGGCTCCAAATCCAAATTTTTTATGATCATGTCTCCTTTCATCTTAAGTGCGAGATTGACCGCGCCGTCGGTGGCAAACTCCGCAATAAGAACACCGACGAATCTTGGGAAATCATTGAGAACCTCGCCCTCTACGACCATGAAGGCTGGGATGAAACAAAAGAATTCGTCAAACCGGTCAAGGCCATTTCTACACCTCAAGGCGTCCCGAAAACACCTGACCGGAGACTTCTCGAGCTCGAAGACCAGATTAACTTCTTACTAAAAGGGTCACGACCGACGCCCACATCGAGCTCAGCACACACCCCTCAAGCTTATGTCAATGCTGTCCATCCGAACTCCCGTCCGCGAAATCAAAATGAACCACCAAAACTGAACACTTTCGCTTTTCGTGAACGTACAGGTCCAAGCCCTCAACCGCAAGCGTTAAAAACCAGTTTTGAAGATCGAATAAGGGACTACATGGCAACAAACACCGAAAGAATGGAAAGATTTAAGAACGCCATTTTTAAGCAACGCGAGGGGATCAATAGTAGGATGACCAAAATGTTCGGACTTCTCAAGGAACTCACGACCATCAGAACCTCGAAGAAAGTATTAGTAAGAGAAGAAGCCAAATTCCCCATCACCAAGAACGTAAATTATATTTCTCTGACAAAAGGAGAAGAAGAAAT
>BQNB010190837.1:0-11747 GCA_026074375.1 Tanacetum coccineum | reverse complement strand
CTCCACCGTCTTTGGTTTACCCGTAAGACATTTTGTCATAACTGCATCACAGACTTCATTCGCATACCTATACCATACCAGTACGTACTACCAAGTGTGAAAAATCTTCAAACACTATTAGTTAGCCACACTTAGACGACATATAAATTAAATATACCTTCCAATGACATTTGCATCAACAGCTTTTAAGTAAGCAATTAACGCATCTAACGCCTTATCTTGTACAAGGGCATCTGAATCACTAACCATCTTCTTAAAAAGATAACGTAATAATAAGAATTTTAGGTCAATGTTTTTTGTTACTTAAATGTTAGAAAAAAAAGACCCTACCTGTATGTATGTTTTTTGTTTCTTAAACGTAAAAAAAAAGAAAAAAAAACTACCTAGTTCACGGATACGAAGATCTTTGGGATGTGTAATAGAATCACATAAGAATTTTAGGTCAATATTTGCAGCATACCTAACCTTTGAGTTCTTATGTAATAATCGATCTTCCCAACATAACCTTTTTGATTCATTCAATAACTTATCTTGTTTTAACATCATTATTAGATTTTTGTTATTCTATAATATCATAATCGATAGATAATGGAATAATTAAATATTGTGTTTGTGTGTAGAGATTGATTAAGGATCCCCAAATTCGGAAAAAAAGAAAGAAAGTCAGGGTCTGTCTTTTTTAGGGCTTATATTTGTGAAAGGGCCAACACATTTATGCATGGGCCAATTTTATGTGTCCTCAATATATGATTTAAAAACATTGTATTTATACTAGGGGTTAGCAGAAAAACCGAAAAATCCGAATAAACCGAAAACCGAAACCGAATCGAACCGAACTAATAACCGAACCGAGTTTGCCAAAACCGAACCAAACTACTAATTCGGTTCTCGGATTAGATATGGTTTTCACAATCAAAACTGAAAAACGAATTCATATAAATATATATATTTTTTATATATTTATATATATAAAAATACAAATAAACTTTTATTCTAATATAAAAAAACATTTGTTATGCTTAAAATATATATATTTTTTTCTAAATAATTATGTAATAATTAAATTTTTTAAAATTAAATTGTGAAATTCGGGTATGGAGATCGTCAGGATCAGAGTGGTAATACTCTGAGGGTGTCACAGTCGAGGTTTTACAACGAGAAGTTGGTACAAACTTTGAGGGGAGGGGAGGAGTTTTGTACTTCATTCTTTTCTTACTCAATAAACATTTAATATTGAGGGTTATATTCTTGTGCATCTTTTTCTTCTTTTCTGTCATACATAATCTGTTGGGGTGTGTTCGTCTTCAAGATTGGATTTTTCCGTACTAGTAACCGGGTTGTAGGGTGATTGAATCCTACAGTTTACATGTAATAGCAAAAAATAAATGGTTTGATATGGTTACCTATTGCGGTCAGTACACTTAGCAAAGTAAACGTTCAACTACGTTCCCAATCTTTACAGCCCTTTGAGTTGATCAAATCTTCTCGTAGCATCTTTTCAGACACAAGATCATCTTTTGTAGATTATGTATTATGAAACCAAAACCTCTTTTCTTGGTTATTTTCTTGCGACTCTTTGCCGATTTCAATATGTAGCAATAACTTGCACTTTCTACAACTAATGTGATTGTCTTCAAATCTCGCTTCTTTAAGGTCCTTTTTAGCTTTATCTATTGCCTGTGACTTCCGATTGATTTTGCTTGAAAAAAGATATAGATGATGGGTTGTGCGGGTTTATGTTATATCTCTAACAGGTGACAAAAAGATATATTTGACAACTATCTAAAAATAAATTGAATAGATAAAATTTAGAAAAAAAAAAGATTTCAGGTAAAGCTAACCTGACATGCTCGTCTTGACCGGTACAAAATTGCTAACTGAACGGCTACCCAGCCCGCCAGACTAAACCATTTTGTCACCTCTACAGAACTTCGACTAGAAAAAGTAAGGCTTACTCAGTGCAGCTTGAAACGCCCTGCAAAGTATGAGAAACCTCGCTATAAAGAAAGGGTTTTTCACTGTTTCAAAACTTCTAAAACTTTGATTTCATTCCTCATCAACTCCAGAATGGTTGCTTATAAACAAACCACAAAATGCAGCATATTAATTACTTTTTTGGAGGAAATATGAAATCTTTGGAAGTGACCATGCGCGGGCAGCCACAATAGGATTCATAAGAAATGCACTCACTCATTCTCCACTTTAATTGTTTGGTGGTAACACAAAACTCTCCCGAATAAGACGATAACGAACTACCTGACCTTCTCTCGCGTTCTTAAAGGTTTAGTAGAAAGCATACGTGATTAGTTTCAAAATGAGCTAATCAAGTCATTTCGTGCTCTGTCCCATAAAAGTAAATGAACCACTGCCCGTCAAGATGTACAAGTTTAATGAGTGTGTTAGAGTTATGTGTAACCGGGGTTCGGGTTGACACAAAAGACCCTATTACTTAAAACATAATGTCTTTTTCACATGATCGTACATTTTCGTTGATATAGGAAAACATCCTCTCAAGCTTTTTGTTGCTCTTCACCTCTTCCATCGCAACCCCATAATTCTTTACAAAACATTGGTCAATCATGTCACTTTGGAATTGATTATGGATCAATTCACTCTCGAGATGGTTGTGGTGACTTTTAAACTGCCACCGCATTCCCACCTTAATATCACTCTTCTTAATAAAATTTATTATCTTCTCCAAGAATCGGTGAGTATCTTCATTATGGTCCTATAACAAAAAAATGGTTATAAGAAGATTGTTAAAACATGCTAAAAAATAAAAAAAATAGACCCAACAAGAATTTGTATCGTTATTACAACATCAAAGACGGATAGAAGAATTTTGTAGTATGATCTAATATAGGTTTGTCCTTATAAATGAAATCATTGTTACTCCAAAACGTCAAAGCTTCATTTATATCTTGGATAAATGCATGTTTTCACCAAAAAAATAAGTAAATATGAGCCGCATGAGTGGGGACTTATAAAATTACATATTTACATAAACGTAATATACAAGTTCATGGATTTTCAATAATTAGCACCTGCCAGGCTCCTCGTAACGACATACTGCACGTAAACATAATGCTTGTCCTCGCATAAAATATGATGGACAATGATCACTGTTGTTTACATCAAACTCGTGCCACATTGATATTTTAGGTGGAGAATAAATGCCAATTAAGAAAATATATAGAGGTTTTGCTAAATAGAGAGTAGCATGTAGTATGTGAATAAGATAACTTACGATCATGTCTATCGCTCGGTTCAAATTTGCTAAGTGGTGTTTGACGCCGTTCTCTCTTGCATTTGCAATAAAGACCATCCCCCCGAGAAGATAAGAACTTTTATCGCATAACATATCATCTAAAAGGCGATACGATATGATGCTTTGGATAGAGATACAGATCATACATTGAAAACATCCACTCTCTTCATACGATGAACCAATATTTTTCTTTTTGACAACTTCAATGTATGAAGATAGTGGATGTCATAAACGTACGATCTGTATCTCTATCTAAAGCATCATATCGTATCGCCTCTTAGAAGATATGTTACGCGATAAGAAAAATGTTGGTTCTAAAATACATAATACATGATGTCATAATTCGCATCAAGAATGTGAAATGGCTGAACCAACCAATCATTTCATATAATACACTTTTAAGAGTTATAATTTTTTGATAAAGAAAACAACAAAGTCCAATTTATATATTGCATCTGCTGATTGTGAATGTTTTAAGTGTGAAGTAAAAAATTATTAGGCAACACTAATATTTATAAATGATTTTAATAAAATGAATTTAGATAACTTGTGTAATACATGGTCTTTAGCTATATAATAAGCAAGATATAGATATGGTAGAAATCTACTTTATACACAAATTCCATTCATTTGTCAGCTGAGTATCTTCAAGTTTCACCTTCCAGGAAAATGAAGTTGATGTATTGGAAGGAGTTACTCGGGTCGATTATACTCACAGCTTAGAAATATTTGTACGTCAACTTCGTTTTCCTTGAAGGTGAAACTTGAAGATGGTTAACTGACAAATGAATGGTATTTATGTATAAAGCATGTTTCTACCATATCTATATCTTGTTTATTGTATAGTTAAATACCCATGTATTACACAAGTTGTCTAATTTTATTTTATTGAAATCATTTATAAATATTAGTGTTGTCTAATAATTTTTTTTAATTCACACTTAAAAACTTTACAATCAGCGGATGCAATATATAAATTAAACTTTGTTGTTTTCTTTATCGAAAAAATATAACTCTTAAAAGCGTATTATATGAAATGATTGGTTGGTTCAACCATTTCACATTCTTGATACGAATTATGACATCATGTATTGTGTATTTAAGAACCAATATTTTTCTTATCGCATAACATATCTTCTAAGAGGCTATATGATATGATGCTTTGGGCAGAGATACAGATCGTACGTTGAAGACCTCCACTCTCTTCATACATTGAAGCTGTCAAAAAGAAAATTAGTGGTACAATCGTATGAAGAGAGTGAATGTCTTCAACATGTATCTCTATCCAAAGCATCATATCGTATCGCCTCTTAGAAGATATGTTACGCGATTAAAAATAGTGTGACAAATTAGAAAAGTCCATAAAGAGACTTAATCAGTTTACACACCTTGTTTTCATTTCCAGGCATGATGAAGCCCTGAGGTTGGTTCATATAGACCTCCTCATCCAAATCACCATTCAAGAAAGCTGTCTTTACATCCATCTGATGAATAATCATATTGTGAATTGATGCCATAGCAATCAGGTACTGATACGTGCCACTGGAGCATAAGTATCAAAGTAGTATATCCTTGACTTTTTTTTAAAGCCCTGAATGACCAGCCTTGCCTTGAACTTTTCAATAGTTCCATCTACCTTCGGTTTTCTTTTGAAGATCCATTTGCAACTAAGAGGTTTACAACCTGGAGGTAAATCAGCCAACACCCAAGTATTGTTGCCCATGATGGAGCTCATCTCATCATTAATTGCTTCTTTCCAGAAAGCAGCATCCTAGGACTTCATTGCTTCATCAAATATTTTGGGGTCATCATCAACATTAAATCAATAGGATTGTTAGTCAGAGACCTCATCCTTTGTTCCTTCAATTAAGTATAATTGAAATTCAGGTCCAAAATCCTTTGGAGTCCTATTCCTTTTGCTTTTTCTAAGCTCGAATTCATATTGTTGAACAACCTCATCAGTGACCACTTCAGGGAACACTGAACCACCAATGTCTTTAGTTCCTTTAGGAATATTGAGACTTGGTCTAGGGACTGAAGAGAATCTATTCTCATCAAAGATAGCATCCTTTAATTTAATTATTAAGTTAATTGCAACTAATTCATTAGGTTTAATTGCATAGAAACTAAAGTCCTTGTAATGCTCAACATATCCAACAAAGATGCATTCAATGCCTCTTTCACCCAAAGTTTTTAGCTTTAGATCAGGGAGTCTTACAACTGCTCTACAACCCCAAACCGTAAGATAGTTCAGGTTTGGTTTCCTTTTTTATCCAGAGTTCATAAGGGGTTATCATGTTACTTTAATGTGAGCCTGTATTTAACAATAGCAACAACTAACATGCTTCACCCTAGAACCTTTGGACTCAGTCCTTAGTAGGACCAACATAGAAATGACCATCTTTCTTTCAGAACTTTATTTTTCCTTTCAGATATACAATATTGTGTGGAGTATAAGGAGCAATCGTTTCATATATTATACCAACATACAAAAAATACAAAGTATCCATGTATTCACCTCCCCTATGACTCCGGAATCTTTTGCTTCATCCTTAGTATGTAATAAATAAAACATAGCCAAAACCTAGAAGCATATCAAAAAATTGTCACAAGTGATTTCCTATTCTCTAATAAGGGAGTAGCATACAAATCACACAAATTACTGTGGATCAGCTCCAAAATTTCAGTTTTAGGTTTTACTTTTTGAAATGGTTTCTTAGTTATTTTGCTCAGCATGCAAGTGTTACACTTTCCAGTGTCCATATCAAAAGCGAGGATTAACTCATCCTTAGACATATCTTGCATCCTCTTAAAGTGGACGCGGCCCAACCTAGCATGCCATAGGATTGAATCATTCAGATTAAAGGTTGAGATGATGGCTGAACCAATATTATCATTAATGTAGAATATAAGTAATTCTTAAACACACACACAAATATGAAGAAATCTAGAGAGAGAAAGAGAGTGGGAGGTTGCTTTTCGTGAGAGAAAGTGAAAGAGAATAATGTATAAAACTATTGATAAAATAAACCAACCACCCTTTCCATGGCATGGAAAGGGTATTTATACTTACAATAGGCCGGTCATATGCTTTGTCCATGGGCTTTTCCTTAATTAGCCTATTTAGTTTCCAAATATTACTTTACGAGCTATCTAACGTTATAATGGAAGTGAACGATACTTTTCGTATTCCTAACAATCTCCCCCTAAGGGAGGTCACTCCATTTTAAAAATACTTAAACCTAGCATACTATGTAGGTCTTTAGTCTTTTGCTCGCAAACTTGATTTCTTTGACTTCATCTTATGAACATGATGTAGTGATCTTTGACTTTAGGCTGGAACTTGTTCCTTTGTCTTGACTTGTTTGTGATCTTGAGTCATCTTGAGCTATCAGCCAAATATAATCTCTTATCATCATCTTGTGATCTTTTGCCACCTTGTGACCTTCGAACCGACATGCTCATACTTTTCTTGATTCTTTAACATAAAAGCTTGAATAATGCATCTTTCTTGAAGTTCTTTAACTTTAACACTTCATTGCTTCAAGAAGGACATGCGGTATCAGAGTAGCGAAAGTCTTGAAACATGTACTTGAGCTTTCATAATGTCTTTACAAATGTTGGTCGAGTATGAGCATGTGTGTAACCCGTGCCCTTTTCGTGTTTTGAATATTCTAATTTAGTCCTTAGACTATTTGGCGTTTGCCTGTTATTTAGAATATCGTATCGTGTTGGAAGTGATAAATTTAAGAGATATGAAGTATTTCATCGTTTATTATGTGTAATAAGCCTTATTGGGGGGATACTATTGTGTTTTATAAGTTCCAGGTGGTTGACGCGTGAATTTACGAGAAATGCCGAAAAATGAGTCCCGACACGTTCGTTAATGTCCAAATGAGTTTTTGGGGGAATAAAAGGTGAAAATGGGTCAAGTAAATACTCTATGTTATTGGAAAAACATTTTTAAGGTGAATAAAAATGTTAACTAACTTCGGGAAATATTTTACGGTCAAATTTTTTGAGTTTTTAAGTGATCCCGACACAAAACGAGAACACCTGGGAGCCTTGGATACCTTTGGCCGGTTCTAGACAAAAGAAAGGGAACAAGATGGCTAATTTTTAGCTAGTGTGTCCCATGCATGGTACATAGATTTTGTTGCCATTCTGAACATGCATTTCATATGATCTTTCAAAGCAAAAGACACACACACACTTCTCTATTTGTTCTCTCCTTAGCTCGTCCGAACTCCAAACATACACACACACTTTTATTTTTCAAATTTTGATCAAAAACAAGAAGATTGGTGGAGTACTTTGGGCGATTCCAAAGTATTTTGGTTAGTCCATTAAAAAATGATTTAATGGTGTTGATCCTCGCGTCAAAATTTATTTTGAAGACCATTTTTGTAAGTCTTTCAAATTTATTTTTAACTTGTACTTTTGGGTTGCTAGTGATGCATACATGTTTGTTGTACGGCCCGATCGTTAAAACTCGAAAGCGAAATGTTTACAAATGGGTATCAAGGGTGCATTATTGGTTCGAACAAAAAGGAAAAAAATATGTGATTTTGTTAGTTTTGATATTATGGCCGTGATGGTTGAAAAACATATGTTTGCTATGTAGCTTATTTTGTATATAGCTTATCGTGGCTTATTTGAGGTGTTCGAATAACTTGTTTTGGGCTTAATAGCTCACGGAATATTTAAGGAAATACAAGGAGGGTATTCTTGGTTATTTCCTAGTATGATATATTTTTGTGGACTAATATTATAGCTTATGATGTTAACCAAATGCGATACGTAGCTTATTAGCTTATTTTTAAGCTTGATATACTTATTTTGAGCATATGGGCTCACGACCCAATAAGTGATCAATAAGCCGTGGCTTATTGATGGCTTATTGAGGTCCGGGTTACTTATTTACTTATTGATTTTAGCTTATATATATGCTATTGGGCCTTGGTTTTGGGCTTAGAACATATTTTGGATACATAAAAAGTCTAATGGACCCTTATTGGGCCTTAAAGTCCAATAAGCCGTAACTAGTTATTTTGAGAGTTTTGACGAACTTCTGGGAAGTGAAAAGTATTTGTGAAACTATATGAAAGATCGGTTTGAGAATGTGGCTGGATAAAGTGTCGAAATGGGAAATTTGTTTGGAAAAGAGGTTTGAAAACCTTGAAAAACGTCGTATAAACGTACGGGTCATGCCGAAATTTTGTAAAAAGTCTATACTTAGAATTTTTACTCAAAAACTTTGTTTTTAATACTAAAATATTATTATTTTATTATTTAAATAAATTCACTAAAGATGTAAAAATATAATTTTCTCAAACTTTCCCAAACCTATTTTTGCAAACATAAACTAGTTGTTCTATTTGTATAGTATAAACGATCATGTTATTGGTAACTAAGGTACCAAAAAAAAAAAAAAAAAAAATTTGGACTTATCACAAATATTTATAATATTATAATCGATAATTTCTTTACTATTTACCTATATTACTTATCTATTACTCTTAAATAGTATAAGTATAAGTATATTGTATTGAGATATGGATAAATATAGTATTTTGGAGTTATGTCATCAACCATCACACCACTAAAACGTTTAAGATAACCGTACAACGAGCGTCTAACCTCTATGCATAAAAAATTAAAGACGGTTTGGAAACAAATAATTTAAAATAGGGCATTAACTAGACTAGGTCCATGTGTGGACGTCGTTGCCTTTTCTTGTGTGATGTTGAGAATTCTGTGGAAACTGTTTGCTAGAGGTGAGTTCTCGTAGCCCTACTTTTTATTGTTTTTCCATTGGGGGAAAGTGATACTCAAAGTATGCTTTTGAAAATGTTTTCTGATTTGTGCAAAACGTGGTTTCATTTTATTTTGGGACAATTAATGTGCTTATGACTGCTATGTAAATATTTTGATGATTTTGAGTATGCTACGGAATATCTTCTATTGTGGTTCTCACCTACTCGCACACTGTAGCTTTTAGGCGATGTCTACCTATTTGAAGAACATGGCTGGATATAAACGCAATCAACTAAAGAGAAAAAGTTATGATGAGATCCAAGAAATGATTGATAAGGAGATGAAAAGGGTAAACACTTTTGTAGATATGAATACAGAGTTGGTAAAAGGCAGTAAGACAAAAGCAGGAGGTAGTTCTAAAAGAGCAGGTAATGAGTTAGAACAGGAAAAAGCTAAGAAGCAAAAGGCTGATGATGATCAAGAGGAGGCAGAGATGAAAAGGCATATTGAGATAGTTAAGGATGATGAGGTAGCAATTGATGCTATACCTCTAGCTACTAAGCCTCCAATGATTGTTGACTACAAGATTGATAAATATGGAAGGATGGGATACTTAAAATTGATAAGGGCTGATGGAATCTCAAAAAGATATTCATCAATGATAAAGATGCTTCAGGGTATTGATTGAGAAGACTTGGAGACCCTTTGGAAGTTGGTTAAAGCTAAATATGAGAATACAAGACCAGAGGATGACTATGAAAGAATGTTATGGGGAGATTTGAAAAATATGTTTGAACCTGACATTAAGAGTGATGTATGGACAAATCTACAAGGATACAAAGTGACTGTTTGGAAGTTGTTTGATAACCGTGGAGTGCACTTTGTAAGATTTAGAAATCTACATGTCTTTATGTTAGTTGAGAAGAGATATCCCCTCACACCAATAACAATTACAAATATGCTCAACATGAAACTTCAAGCAGATCATTGGAATGAGATGTGTTATTAACTACTCAAGCTCATGGTAAAGCAGCAAAAGGGTTAATGAAGTGTTTGAATGCATCCTCCTGATAATGAAGAAAAATTTTCAATGAAGAAACTTGAAGATTCAGAAGATGAACATCAAGTTTAGGGGAGGATTATTGGGATTAAAAGGCTTCTTGAAGTTACTACTGCTCGGGTGAATGTTACTGCTATTAAGTAAAATACCCTAAGTAGTTAAGACTGTTAGTGGAAAGTTAATACTGTCAGTACAATGTTAGTATAGTTAGTGATCTTATTGAAATATATGCTAAGTACTTAGTGCTGCTAGTAGTAAAGTTAAGACTGCTAGTACATAGTTACTACTGTTAGTATATATTAGTACTGCTAGTACTAAAGTTACTATTGCTTATGTTTATTAGTACTGCTGGTACAAAAGTTACTGTTGTTGGATTACAACTACTACAAGAATTAATACTGTCAAAAGGATAAAGACAAGTAAAGAGATAAGGATTGTTTGGAGAACAAGAATACTTACAAAGATAAGTATTAAGTTATTTTGTAAAAAATATGTATAAGTTATTTGTTTAAAAGATCATGATAACTTAGGAAAGTATTGTAAGCCTTGTAAGACTCATTGGTGTATAAAAGGAGGTTCTAGGGTATAGAATTCAATGTATCAAAATGAGACATTGTCATAGCTTCAAGGTTGTAAGCCCTAACACTATCAAAGAGTGTTCGTATTAATATATTGGAGCTTATTGTTTTTGGTTGTATTTCTGTGTGTTAAACATTCATTACTGTTATTCTTCTTAGTGGTATAAACTAGATTCCGCATAGTTTATATCATACACTCAAAGTTTCAGTCTTAGTACCTTTGGATTTATCCAAGGATACTAAACCTTACATCAAGCTAAGGAGTTTAAGATCTGTTCATTGGGATCAACAGAAATGGACCTAATTGGCTTTTTGATATAGATGCTCTAACAAAATCTATGAATTATATGCCAGTTGTTACAGGGAATCAAACTAATGGTAATACAGGTACCAAAGAAAACATTGATGCAGGACAAGCTAGGAAGCATATAGTACTTGATCAAGAGTATACACTACTACCATTGTTGACATCTGATCCATCACTTTCTAAGAGTTTAAAGGATTCTCCTTATGTTGGATTCAAACCATCAGGGGAGGAAGAAAAGATTGATGCTGAACATCCAAAGAATGAAGATAGTGAGGTGCCAAATACAGAGGAGCCAAGAGTTAATCAAGAACATGATGCAAATGTCAACAGCACTAACAACATTAATACTGTTAGTCCAACTGTTAGTGTTGCTGACATAGAAAATAATGCTGTTGATGAGAATATAGTTTATAGATGTATTGATGATCCAAATATGCCTAATTTGGAAGAGATTGTCTATTCTGATGATGATGAAGAAGTTGGTGCAGAGGCTGACATGAATAATTTAGCTACAAATGTGCCTGTCAGTCCTATTCCAACTACAAGAGTTCACAAGGATCACCCACTTGAACAAATCATTGGAGATATACATTTAACACCTCAAACCAGAAGGATGACAAAGAATGTGACTGCACATGGTATGTTTAGTTCAGTGCAACAGAGAATCAACCATAAAGATTTTCAAAATTGTCTGTGCAGGTTGAGCTCTTACAGTTTAAATTACAAAAGATTTGGACTTTGGTTGATTTACCACATGGCAAGAGGCCATTGGTACTA
>BQNB010190836.1:0-11747 GCA_026074375.1 Tanacetum coccineum | reverse complement strand
TATATATATATATATATACAAATTGTTTTAAACATTCTGTTTAAATTCCAATTTTTATAAAATATACAACCTAGTGATTTAAATAGTACTATTTATGAGGATTTCGTTCATATAAAGAACTTGAAAAACCGAGCTATAACGAAGAAGTTATGAATATTACGAAATTACGATAATTAAATATATAAAAGTAGTTTTATAAAAACTGAGACTATTTTGAATCTGATAAAATTTTATAAATATTTTATTATGATAGATTATTTCAATAGGAATCCGTGCATATAAAGAACTTTAAAAACTGAATTAAAACGAAGGAGTTACGAGTTTTGCAAGATTTAAAGTTATAAAAATGATTTTATAAACTGTTTGAATTTATTGTTTCGACACAGATTTTTATAAAATCTGTGAGTATTTTATTTGGATAGTTTATCGCGTCACGATTTCATACATATACAGAACAAGCGAAACGAAGTTAAAATGAGTAAGTTACGAGTTTTTAAAGATTTCGGATAAATAGAAATTATAAAAACTAATTAATATTTATAAATAATTTTTTGTGATTTTTATAAAAATGTAACAATCTGATAGAAATGTAAAAAGTGGTTTACGAGTGTTTTCGGGTCCGTTTACTATAAAAACCTTAAGAAATATTGTTGTATCATTTATATAATTTTATATACGTTTTTAACTTTATAAATATTATTTTATAAAACAATTAAACCATTTATATAATATCATTATATAAATAATAAAAATATTAAATCAAGTGTTGTTAACAAATAATCAATTATTAGACAAAGGTAATATTTTTTCGAATGCATATATTTGGACCTTTAATTAACAAGTGTGGCTTAAATATTATTTCGACTTTTTAAATTAAACAAAAACTAATAGGTGGTGATGTAACTCCATAACTTACGATGTTGTATTTATATTAAATACATTATACTTATACGACCTATAATTAATTAGGTTGCATTCCGGATCGTTTGCGACGATTACTTTGTTGATTTTGCGATAATCACTACTTTCACTAGAGGTGAGTTTATAGCCCCTCCTTTCACTTGTTTTATATTTACTTTACAAATCTCAGGGGAGAATACATGCTCGTTACAACTTGTTTACATATTCATTACAATCTCTTTACATACTTGATTGCATACTTGATTTCGTAACTTGGTTACATACTCGTTTACATATACATTTACGAAACTGTTTACATGCTCATTACAAACTCGTTACAAATTTGTTATACACTCATTTTCATATCTCACGGTGAGATACAATACTTGTTTTCACTTATGGACGCAACAAATTTACTTTGATTCAAATGATTACGGATTAGCTTAAGTTGCATGAATTGTTAATTACTCGGAGGGTAAGCGCGAATGTTATAAGATAGATCTATTTGGGATTGACAATCCCCGTTCGGGTGATTAGCTCTCACTAGTTTCAGCGGTACTGAACTAACGAACGTTATACCATATTGGAGCACGATTTGATTGGTGTCTACAGGGCCAACAACTACATACTCACGAACTCTTACTGTGCCTTGAATAAAGTGGCATACATATAAGTCTACGCCGCAGTTTCATGAACTTAGGGGTGAAATCGTAATCACACATGGTGACTATTGTATTGGATACAATGGTCATGCATACTTTACAAAAGCTTTGGTCCAACTATATTTAACTTTTTGTGAATTTTGTATGGGATACAATAGTCATACACATATTTGATTTCAACATTCCTACTTACATTTTGGTGACTATTATAATGAATGAAATGGTCATTTACTCTTTACAAATCTTTGATCTAACATTTATACTTACAAAAACCTATGAACTCACCACGTTCATGTTGATACTTTAATCAATGTTTTTCCTGTTTCTCAGGTGAAATAATGATGCTTGACATAACTGATGTGCATTAGAGTCCAAACTTTACAAGATTACTTTTCAAACGACACATTTAGAGGTCGTTCTCTTAAGTCTTGTGCAATGGTATTATGAAGTAACGCTCCCGAACCCTTATTCCGCTGCGACCCAATTTGGGGGTGTTACAGATTGGTATTCAGAGCCAAGGTTATAGAGAACTAGGTTGCATATTTTACCTAGACTATAACCGTTTTCACAAACATTGCATCACATCAAACTTTTCATGTGCATACACACTACTTGCTTACTTGCTTACGTGACCTATATATATATATATATATATATATATATATACTTACCCTACCTTGCGTATATTTTACACTTATTTATATAAGAGTTATTATATAAATACTAGAACATTTCTTGAGGCAAAGTAATACTATAAACTCGTATGTCCTAAACATTATCTAAACATTAATTTATCTTATATGATATTTTACCATCATTCATTCATACCATGATGCATTCCATTTCGCCATGTCACGTCTTCATCCCTGCCATGAGTGCATATTCATTTACCATGCATCATCTTGCATCACGTTTACCTTCCATACTGCATGCATCTTGCATGGTTTCATATAAAGATGCTTTATATAAACTCTTGCATGTGCAGGTTATGGCTGCACCTACTATTCTTGTCTCTGCTAATTTTGCCCAGGGAAGTTTCAAAGATATGATTGACATCGGTGTGGACATTATCCACCTAGAGCCCGTCGCTGCAGTTGCTTTTCCTGCAGCGGCCGTTGTGAGGACACTAGCCCAACACGGGGAGGTAATATGGGGCATACAGGAGAATTTATTAGGAGTGCCCATGCAGGATGAACTAACGGCTTTGAGATTTAGGGTTGACATTACTGAGGCAAATAATGCTTTGTTGCGCGCTAGGATTAGGACTATGGAGGTAGTCGAGAATGTTACTTGTAACCATGATAGGCTAGCTTGTATTGGGATTGAGCAGCAGTTTGCTTCGGTTTAGGAGTCCCACCGTCAGGACCGAGAGGACTTCAGGAAGCTCAAGGAGTTCGTGACCAGTCAGTTCGGACAGCGCTCATAGATATGTTGCTTCACGATTTATGTATTATCTAGCATTGGGAATTATAGTTTTAAGAAACCATGTAGTCTTTTGATGGGAAAATCAATGAACCCAATTCTCTATCAAATTATGATGTTGTGAAAATTTTGTCAATTTTATTTCAACTCTCTACTTCTTCATGCAAGCCACTTACTAAAACATTATGACTTTATGAAACATTTCACTATCACATGATAAACCATTTTACTGTCATTGACAAATTATTTTACTATCGTAAGATAAACTAACATCTTGTTTTTACATTATGAAACTATTTTGTTTCCATCGCATAAATTATTTTACCATCTTGAGCTACTGTCTTATAAATTATCATACGGTCATCTCATAAATCATTTTGTTGTCATCTTATAAACTACCTCGTTTGTATCTTCTGAACTATTTTCTCACATTGTAAACCATTTTGATACTACTTTATACATAACACTATCTGACGAAAATGAGCATCGCATTGTTAGCCCTCAAATATACATAGCCTGATCACCTATGTATAATTCAGGAAGGACCATGCCATGCTGAGAGTAGTCACCATAAAACTTTTGTCAAAAACCAATTTTCTATTGATATCAAGTTTTGTGTATGTATTCATAAAACGTATTTATCAAGAGGAACCAAGCTAATAATCATAATAACTAAGTAAACTCTTACACCATCTTACTATAAAGCCAACATCAACCTATACCAAAGCTTAAGCCAAAAAGTCGAAGACACATCGTTAGCCACCCTAGGACAATCCACCGGTAAGTTTAACCATCATCAAAGAATTGAAACCCATACCTCTTCACCAACACCATTCCGGAAGGCAACCCAACCTGAATTTTGGGACTAAATTCTTTTAACATGGGGAGACTGTAACAATCCGCATTTTCACGTCATTTTACGTCAATAAATATCCAATTATTTATTTTAAACTTTTGCGCGTTTACTTTTAATTTTCAACGCTTAGTTAAATCGCGTAAACTAAAAGTTAACATTCAACATAAACGGACATCAAACAAGTAAAAGTTTACGTCAATCAAGCGTTATATGATTTCTACGAGAATAATTTATAACTTTTTACATTTTATTTTTATTGGTTATGTAAAACGTTTACGTTTCGCAATAAATTAAATTTAGGCATACACGAAAGCACCAATACCTATCTATACTTCAACAAATACCCACTATTATACCCAATACCCAAAAATTATATCGTTTTACACATCCTAAGTCTTATGGCCGATTCGACCAAGTAATACACATAACAAATAAATTGCAAATCCTTCCACTAGTATCACATCACATTAGTTCTTAAACTACCTAGTACCTTAAACACAACTCTTCATAAATTGTCAAATCTATGTCCTTTCTTGCTCTTTAAACCGTGCCCCTCCTCCTAGGGAGGAAGAGAGCACTTGTCCTCTTTGTACTCATACCACTCCTAACTCATGGTATTGCTAAGGTTGTTTTGAGCTACAAATAGCAAGTCCTATGAAGTCGTATACCCTTATTTCCTCAAGTAAACTTTCACACAACTCTATCTTATTCTTACTACAAACCCACGACTTAACTTTTATAATTAGGGTTTCTATAGTTTTCAATTTACAAAGATTATAAGCATACAAGTGTTCTTAGGTATAGTATCTAAGGTATATCAAGGTGGTTTGAAAGCTTGAGTATTGATTAATTAAGGGTTTATATCAAGAAGAAACTAGGATTTTCATAATTAGGGGTTCGGATTAGGGTTTGTAATCTAGGGTTTGATTGTGTGTTCATCATCTTCCTACACTCTTTTAAGGTCTACATAAACCCTAATCTTTTCAAGTTATTCATTTCATATTTTATATACATGTTATGTTGTTAATCACCACCTAGGGTTTAATGAGTTTATAAAATAAAATAAGCTTGATCTTGGTTCGAATTTATATATTCATGTAATTAAAAGATGTGAAAAATATAATAGAAAACAAGAACATACTTTATATAAATGTTGGTTGATTTATAGATTTAAATTATAAATTAAATGTTGAAAGTTTAATTATAAAGTTTATATACAAAATAATTATGAGGACATTGTACTTGGACAAGAATAATGGACATGAACTTGAAGACCAAAAAAATTGTTAGAACATGTTGTAGTAAAATTAATGATAGAGGACTTGTACAAATTTAATCAATAATAATTAATAAAACAAGTTGTAAAATTAAAATATATATTATAAATATATATATATATATAATAATATATATATATATATTATATATATAATATATATATATATATATATATATATATGATATTATAATATATATATGCCATGTATATATATATACACACACACAAACTGTTTTAAACATTCTGTTTAAATTTGAATTTTTATAAAACATACAACCTACTGATTTAAATAAAATTATTTATGAGGATTCTGTGCATATAAAGAACTTGAAAAATCAAGGTAAACCGAATAAGTTTATGAATTTTATGAGTTATGATAAATTAAATAATAAAAAGTATTTTATTAAAAGTAGTTTTTATAAAACGACATGTTTTGGATCTAATAAAAATATATATATTATTTATTATGATAGATCATTTTAATAGGAAACCGTGCATATAAAGAACTCTAAAAACGAAATTAAAACGAAGGTGTTGCGAGTTTTGCAAGATTTAAAGTTATAAAAATGATTTTATAAACTGTTTACTTTTTTGACACAAATTTTTATAAAATCTGTGAGTATTTTATTTGGATAGTTTATCTCGTCACGATTTCATACATATAAAGAACAAGCGAAACGGAGTTAAAATGAGTAAGTTATGAGTTTTTAAAGATTTCGGATAAATAGAAATTATAAAAACTAATTAATTTTTATAAATAATTTTCTGTGATTTTTATAAAAATGTAACAATCTGATAGAAATGTAAAAAGTGGTTTACGAGTGTTTTCGGGTCCGTTTGGACTATAAAAACCTTAAGAAATATTGTAGTATCATTTATATAATATTTATATACGTTTTTAACTTTATAAATGTTATTTTATAAAACAATTAAACCATTTATATAATATCATTATATAAATAATAAAAATATTAAAACAAGTGTTGTTAACAAATAATCAATTATTGAACAAAGGTAATATTTTTTTGAATGCATATATTTGGACGTTTAATTAACAAGCATGGCTTAAATATTGTTTCGACTTTTTAAATTAAACAAAAACTAATAGGTGGTGATGTAACTCTATAACTTACGATGTTGTATTTATATTAAATACATTATACTTATACGACCTATAATTAATTAGGTTGCATTCCGGATCGTTTGTGACGATTACTTTGTTGATTTTGCGATAATCACTACTTTCACTAGAGGTGAGTTTATAGCCCCTCTTTCACTTGTTTTACATTTACTTTACAAATCTCGGGGGAGAATACATGCTCGTTACAACTTGTTTACATATTCATTTACAATCTCTTTTACATACTCTTCTACATACTTGTTTACATACTTGATTTCGTAACTCATTTACATACTCGTTTACATGAACGTTTACAAACTCATTTACATGATTGATTACAAACTCGGTTACATGAACGTTTACAAACTCATTTACATGGTTGATTACAAACTCATTTACATACTCATTTTCATATCTCGCAATGGGATACAATACTTGTTTTCACTTATGGACGCAACAACTTTACTTTGATTCAAATGATTACGGATTAGCTTAAGTTGCATGAACTGTTAATTACTCAGAGGGTAAGCGCGAATGTTATAAGATAGATCTATTTGGGATTGACAATCCCCGTTCGGGTGATTAGCTCTCACTAGTTGCGGCAGTACCGAACTAACGAACGTTATACCATATCAAAGCACGATTGGATTGGTGTCTACAGGGCCAACAACTACATACTCATGAACTCTTACTGTGCCTTGAATAAAGTGGCATACATATAAGTCTACGTCGCAGTTTCATGAACTTAGGGGTGAAATCGTAATCACACATGGTGACTATTGTATTGGATACAATGGTCATGCATACTTTACAAAAGCTTTGGTCCAACTATACTTAACTTCTGTGACTATTGTATGGGATACAATAGTCATACACATCTTTGATTCAACATTCATACTTACATTTTTGATGACTATTATAATGATTGAAATGGTCATACACGCTTTACAAATCTTTGATCCAACATTTACATTTACATAAACCTATGAACTCACCAACTTTATGTTGACACTTTTAAGCATGTTTTTCTTAGGTGAATAATGATGCTTGACATAACTGATGTGCATTGGAGTCCAAACTTTACAATATTACTTTTCAAATGACACATTTAAAGGTCGTTCTCTCAAGTCTTGTGCAATGATTATGAAGTAACGCTCCCGGACATTATTCCGCTGTGACCCAATTTGGGGGTGTTACAACTTGTCTGGATTTATGGACCAAATTTAAAAAAGTTGTTCAAGTGGATGAACAGGAGCTTGTTCAAAGGCTATTAGAACGAAATTTCACAATGAGGATTATGTACGAGTTATTTCAATACAAACTCAATACGGGATCTTTAAATCATGTTTTTCCTACTTTTACTTTATTTATCTGTAAGTTTGGCATTTATGTTATATGATAAAATTTAAATGATATCATGGAGTCTTTTAATTCATATTTGTTTATTTCGGTTAGGTTTCGTCAATGCTTATACCTTAAGAATGCGAAAATGAAAGCAATGCAAAGATTAGAAGTTACTTGACAATGATGGATTCAATGACTAATGAAGGTAAGTGAAACTTAGAGTTCTCAAACTGGGAGGGCGTGAGTTAACAGGTCATAATGGTTTGGGTTAAAACAAGTAATATTAGCCCCTTATGACCCATTTGACCCGTTTAAATTGAGATATTTTTTACTAGACAAGTTTACACCTTTAACTAGATCCACTATTTTTGATGTTGTAGAGTTGGGTAGTACGGACCTTAAACTCGTAAAAGAGTCAAGAATCATGCGAATCGCAAAAGGTGTGGGTCATCAAGTTAGCGAAGTTTTCGAGATGTTTCAAGAATATAAGTGGCTGGCCATCAATTTGAGTAACATGAAGAAGGTACTCAAAAAGGGAGATATTAGCATGTTATCCTGAAACATAAACAATATCCTAAAGAATTTTAGAGGGTGAAGCCTTCTGGAGTTTTGTTGGGCATGAATCGTGTTGATTTTGATGACTAATGATATGGACGATGCTTGTATGCCCGAAATCAAAGGATTTGGCATCACCGATCAGTTGGTTTAGAATTATGTGCCACACAAATATTGAAAAACTTGTGATAATATTTTAACGCTTACGATCATGTTTCAACACTCGTATCCAATAAGGAACAAATAGTCACAAAGAAGATCACATATTGCTAACGTACTCTTGGGTCTGCAATATGCAAACCTGATATGTGTCATTGTCAGACCACGCCCACACGCTGATCCTATATATATCAAAATCGTATTAGTTTATAATTCATGCCAAATCCTTTGACTAATCAAGGTCCGTTACTTTGTTAGACTTTGAGGTGTTAAAACATACTAGTTGCTTAAAATAAAAAATTTTGGGTAAAGGGTTTCCCCGGTAAATTGTGTTACACCAAAAAACATTTAAGTACAAAAGGTGTAGGTGAAGTCCTACAACCCAGGCCGTTACATGGGCAAACAAGAACACGCCATAGTGCAACAAACCAAAACAACATGAGAAAGACAAACCAACCTCATGAACAAGCTTCAACAAGCTACTAACCAAACCACTAAATAAGAATGACACACCATTCTTATAACTAACAAAGAAAGCCAAAAGCAACTTTCTAAACCAAATCCATCGAGATTCAACATAAAAGCTTCTGAAAAACGTCTCATCAGTGGATAACACAAAAATGTGTTAATTCTGAACATATTGAGTAAAAGGCGTATAATAAGCATAGTCCATGCTATTTCTTTTAGCAGCGTCTTCCAAATAGCTTTCGCAGCTAACATCCATATAAGTCGAACCAAAAATCATTACAACCATGCACGCATTGCACGAACTTCATTTAGTTCTTTATTGAAATGAACCAACACAGGTTTAAATAACTATTGTATTTAGCATAATATCAATTACAATCCAACTAACATAATTTTCCATATTGACCCGAACCAGGTTGCATTGAACAAACCAAGTTGCCAGACTGCCTAATTCAAATCCTTGAATCCTCAGCAACACAAGTATTCACCAAGACCATCAATGCCCTTATTTGCAGCATCAACATAAGCTTCACGCGTTCATGACAAAATAATCAGCATGTATGAACCATGCAGCAACATCCATAACGAGCCCTAAAAAATAGGGTTTCAATACGAACAAATTACGAGACAAATTCTGCTTCAACATAAGTCGTAGCAGGCGTAACCAAAGCGATCATTACAACCCATAGTTGATAGAGATTATGCAAATACCAAAACGCAAAATACTTAGGATTTCTTACCAATTGACTCCAACCAAGCCGTCGACCAAACAAACCCAGGAACAAAAAATGTATAGCGATTAAGGGACACGAAACCCTTGTTCTATAGTTCTCAACCCCACATCAAATATCAAATGCCCCTTATAGCAGCTAGCGATTAAGAAGCCGCAAAAATACTAAACCTTAAAAAACTAGGGTCAACAACTGCGATTATATCCCGCCTCAAACCAGTATACCAATCGATAATATTATTAGAAAATGGAATAAGATACCAATTTGATGAAGCAAAGCCAACGTTTAGACAATAGCAAAAGCGAAACCCTAAAAAATTTAGGGTTACATCTACATGGACAAACCAGCCCATCGACCTTCAACATAAGGAATCACTAGTAGATCTGAGTAATAGATACCCAATAAGATCCATAATTACACAAAAGACGAAACCCTAACTTTGAAAGATTAGGGTAGATCGTCACAGATAAACACCACGAATAAACCCTAAAAATAATTGATCGCATCCAGAAGCCTACACGACCATCATCCAATAACAAAACAACATTAAAGGATTAAAGTCATACAAAATTAAAGACGATCAAAAAGAAAGGATAGAGGGTTTCAGTGGGATAAGAAAACAAATAATAACCCCATCAAAAACACGAACAAAACATGAACTAATTGTTTAATAACATAAAATAGATCATAACATGATTGATCTAGGACAATAAACAAGAAGAATAAAATGTTTAGAGAGATTGGACAAGTTATTTATGACGGCTATTAGGGTTTGAGGAAAAGTTTTTTCTCTCCCCGAGAGAGAGAAAAACTAATAATAATATTTGCAATAATACTGCTTAAAATAAATTGTGTTTGTTTTGCATGAAATTAAGAATGATTGAATGAAATTGATGTTTAGGGAGTTGGCATTTAGTGATCGTATCTGCTAAGAAGTTTTGTAGTTTTAAAACACCAGTAAGGGTTTCAAGCAAGGCAATAAGCTTTTTGTAAGGAGTGTGGATTAAAAACTCATGAACAAATCAAGGATCAAGCAAATGGCAAGGGGCTCGGGTTGCCAAGTTAAGGAAGTTGTCGAAATGTTTCGATTTAAATCCTTTTCCACCCCTTCCCCACCATGCAGTCTATTTGAGGTTGCATCAATTTTGTTTTAAGGTACTTCACGTGAAATGTTGTCTAAATGCACTTTTGAATCTATACTTCAAAGCATGCTGAAAATTTAACTCTCTTTTCAATACTTTTGTTGGCTTCTTTGACTAGGCAAGAGTGACTTGTTTGGATTCGTGGACCGGTTTAAAAAACTGTTAAAGTGGATCAGCATACCAAGCTTCAGGAAAAGCAATTAGAAGGAATTTTTACAATGAGGAGTATGCAACAACAATATAAAAACATACTCGGTATGTGTCTTTCATCATTCATTATTGCCAAGCATCATTCACCATACTCTTTTCAATACTTTTGTTGGCTTCATTAGTCATCGAATTCATTATTGCCAAGCATCATTCGCTAAAGTTACATGTTCTAATTCACATGTGTTGTTTAAGTAGCTTTAGCGAATGATGCTTGGCAATAATGAATTCGATGACTAATGAAGGTTAGCGAAACTTAGGGTTTGAATATTAGGATGTTCGATTAACGGGTCAAAATGGTTATGGTCAAAACCAGCATATTGGTATGTAGAAATGAGTCGGGATAGGCCAATGTGATATTTTTATTTATTTTTTATTTTTTTTAATAGTGTGTTAAATAGGGTTAGAAAGGTGCAATAAGATAAATTACAAGGTTTCTATGTATCATAATTACACTTTGGGCATCTTTCGTCAGGTTTGACCTATTTGACCCATTTTCTTTTAGCTATATATTTTTAATTAAATTATTACTTGAGTGACCCATTCACAAGTAAATGTGTCAAATCTAACATCTTAACTAAATCCACCTGTTTTAATGTTGCAGAGTTGGATAACCTAAAACTCATGAAGGAAACTAGAATCATGCGAATAGCAAAGGGTGTGGGTTGTCAAGTTAGAGAAGTTTCCAAAATTCTTCAAGAATATAGGCGTTTCATATAGGAATTTTTGAGTAAAATGAAGGATTTAGGGAGATATGAGTACGCTATCTAGATAATAACTTTACGCCAAGGACGATAGGGTGGTGCGGATAATTTTATTATGTTTGGTGAGCATTCACTTTTTATATTAGTAAATCTGTATAAGTTTGCATAAATCATGCTCATATATGAAGAAAAATGATA
>BQNB010190835.1:0-11747 GCA_026074375.1 Tanacetum coccineum | reverse complement strand
AAATAGATGAATCTAATCTTTGGCATAGGAGACTTGGACTTGTAAATTTCAAAACAATGAATAAATTGGTAAAGGGAAACCTTGTAAGAGGTTTACCTTCAAAACTTTTTGAAATTAATTAAACTTGTGTTGCTTGTCAGAAGGAAAAGCAACATACAGAGCTTCTTGTAAGTCCAAAACTGTCAGTTCAATCAGCCAACCATTACAAATGTTGCACATGGACTTATTTGGCCCAACATATGTAAAGAGTTTAATGAAAAAGATGTAAACTGCCTAGTTGTCACATATAATTTTAGTAGGTTTAGTTGGGTTTTCTTTTTAGCCACTAAGGATGAAACTTCTGAAATCCTTAAAACATTTATAACAGGCATAGAAAATCTAATAGATAAAATACATAAGCAAAAAACCCCACATATATATATATATATATATATATATATATATAATACATAAGCAAAGTATCATACAAATTATTCTTAGGAAAGAATAATAAGTAATCAACACGGGTATCGTTCTTCTCGGTGAGAGGTGAATGGAAATTCAGGTTTATATCGTAACTCGAGCTTGATTGTCTTTTAAGTTTTGGTTTTGGTTTCTAAATCTAAAAACGCAAAGGGAAAGCACATAAAGGCACGCTAATCTAAGAATTAAGGCAACTTAAAAATCAAACGACATTTAAAACAAAATAAAACTAATTAATAACTAATTAACTAAAAATGACAAAATAAAATTTTAAAAACTCAAAATGCAAATTTCTAAATTAAAATGCATTAAACTATTTTTTTAAAACACAGAAATTATTTTTTTGACTTTTAAACTATTTAAAACTATTTTCTTAAAGTAAATAATACTAAAAATGAGATTAAAAATACTAAACTTAATCCTAAAAATTTAAGAAAATTCCTAAAAGTACTTTGAGCTAAAAATAGGCACTAGGAAATAAGCTAAAAGCTCAAAACAGATTGATACTGATAACCAAAGAACACATAGAAGCTAGAAATAAGAAAATTATACAAGAGATTAAGCTAGAAAAAGGTTTTTAAAAAATGACAGACTACACTAATTTTTGACGAGACTCAATAAGCAAAGTAAAAGACTAAAAACTTAAAACAGCTTAATACCTTGACTCAATAAGTAACTGTAAACTAGAATTAAGCTAATAAGACACTAAATAAGCTAACAAACTTTAATTGCAAACTTGACCTTTTTCTTTGACTCTTATGCTAATTGACTAAATGCATCTTAAGTTTTAAGACTCAAAATTGGATTTGACTTATAAAAAACTTAAAACAGATTAAGATCTTATCAAAATAAGCTAATTTTAACAAAATCTAACCTATATTAAGCTATGATTTAACCTCTAAGACACAGACTCTTAAGCTTAAGCCCAATTTTATCACTACTTGACTGAATTTATCAAAACTTCAAAAAAAACTATTCCTAACTTTAATAACTCAAGACAGAAGTTCAATAATGCATTTGACACTTACATTGAACACAAAAAGAAACACCTCAAATACATTACTAAGAAAATACTCAAATAAGCTATTTGGAAAGCATTTAGACTTGCAAACTTGAATTCAAACTAAAAACTTAACAAAAATATACCTAAGCTTCTGAAAACTATCATAAAGACTTAAATTAAGCTTATGAAATCTTGCTTAATCATTAAAACTAAACCTAGCAGTCTTAACTTATGTTAAGAATTCTTATGCCAAACACCCCTTTAAAACTCATAACTCAATATTTAGACTAAAACTGCACATACACAAACACAAAAACAAGTATATATTTGCCATTTTTATTATGTTTTTGGTCTTTTTGGTTTGTTTTACAAGGTAAAAGGTATGTGTAAAATAGCACATACCACTATACTAATAAACTATTTTAACTAAAATAATGACAGATTTGTGAAAACTAAGATAAAATTTAAACTAAATATAACAAGCAAATGCAGAACTAAATAAGCACAAATAAGCATAAGATAAGCATAATTAAGCATATTAAGCACGTAAATAAGCTAAGACAAGAATTAAAACTATAAGAGTAAGAGTAAACTAACCATGGTCCTTTGCTCTAAACAAGGACAGAATTGCTCTTAGAGCTTATCTACAAGCTCCAGCTTATCAAATATAAGCTGGTAAAGTCCCTATAAGCCCTTCCAGGTTTGGCTTATCTTCCAAAAGAGCTCAAAACCACAAAACTTAGCCAACTGAATTTAAAGCTACAAACAAGTTCAAATAAGCTTTTAGGAGCTTATTTGAGCTTAAAGAGGGCTTGAGTAAACATTTGTGCTTATTAAGAAATTTGAGTAAATGGCATAAGTAAAAAAGCTGTATTTAAAGAAGGCAAATGATTTAAACTAAAAATTACTTTTATTAATTAAAAGAGAAGTACATTAAGCTAAATTACATTACAATAAGCATAAAATAAGCTGAAAAATTTAGGCTATACTACACTTAGACTAATTACCTCGAAAAGTAGCTAAGTAGCTAAGTGTTCATCTAAGGGGATTAAGAAATCACTAGTTTTGAAAAGCCTCTCGTTTTACCAGTTTTATGCATTTATTATTATCATTCATTCATTCATATCATAACTTTAAGGATCACGGAACAAGAAACACTAAAAGGATAAATTCATCGTCCTCGATTTTTCACCCACCCCAAACCAAGCTTAAAAACGAAATCATTGTTAAATACAAGTTAAGATGCTAACACTACTCATAAATGCTAATTGTGTACGCATAGCTACTTTCCGCTCCCTTATTCCTAAATCCTCTAAGAATTTTATTTATTTTTGGCGACAAATTAATTAAGTCCTTATTCATATAAAGTAAACCCGGTTTAGACCATAATTAGTTTGAAATCCTTTCCTAAAGAGACGATATGGTGAGAATAAGGTCCACATTAAGGTTCTAATTTCGCATGATTTAGGGGTTATCCTTTTTATTTCATCCGAAACAACTCAACTACGAGTCCAGAGACGGAGGCTTTATTTAGATAACCCCGGAGTCAAAATTTGGCTTTATTCTTATTATTATTATAGCAACATTATTAAACCTCGGTCCTTTAAACAACTGCCACATCGGTATGCGAGCCGACCATGGTCCAGGAGTCTTATTTCGACCAGGAGATCCTTGACCTTTTTGAAGGCTGCAACATCGGGAGTGAACCGACCAGATGCAGCAAACTTTTATCAGTCTCGGATTATTATTCTTACTATGGGCCTTCTTTTGAAGACTGCCACATCGGCAGCGAACCGACCAGAGACAGTAAACTTTTATCAGCCCACAGTTTTTATTATTATTATTATTACCTCCACCCTTTAAACGACTGTCACATCGGTATGCGAGCCGACCATGATCCAGAAGTCTTATTTCGGCTTCGGTTTATTATATTATTATTATTATAGCCAAATTTCAAGTCCTGTGGTCTTTTAACTACCTAGACAACGGTAGCGAGCCGTCAAGAATCGGTAGCCTATTTCCCCACAACACTGACAAAACCTCGATGTGTACCTTAATTTCACCAGAAGGAATCTCTACGAAGGGATTTAAACTAAGAATCGCAAAAACCAAAGTAACTTTATTTATTCAACAATTATATAATGTTTATTAAGCTGATGGGAGCAAAAAGCCACAATTAACCTCTATGAGCTCTAAAGAGATCCAACTACTCTACGTTTAGCATCTAACTTATATAAAACTCTATCATTTTTCGTTCTTCGCAAATTTAAAATCTTTAATAAAAAGATCCGCGAATGCTTAGTCTAATAAAATCAAGCTTTGCATATTTAAAGTCTATTATGGAAACTTGCAAACTCTTGGCTTTTTCAAGCTAGAATTCGCGTTTTAAAGCTTCTTGTATAAAAGAATAGCAAAAGCTTAAATTAATATAGGTTAAGGGGAAATCTAGAGCGCAATATGCTCGATCAAGTCAAAATTTATTCTTATTCTCACCATCGAAAAGTCAAAAATTTGTGTTAAAACACTTATTTTATTTTTTAAGTTTTTTAAAATTTTGGCATAAAATCGCATATTTTTTGTGGCAAAACGGGGTTACGTGTAGCAAAGCAAATGCCAAGCTAAGATCAATCAAAAGATCTTATTGTCGTTTTTAGATAGTATCAAATCAGATAATATATTTATATATATATACATATATACATACATATATATACATATATATATACATATATATATATATATATATATATATATATATATAAGACATATACATAAGCAAAGTATCATACAAATTATTCTTACAAAAGAATAATAAGTAATCAACATGGTAATCGTTCTCCTCGGTGAGAGGTGAATAAAAATCTACGTTCATGTTGTAAATCGAGCTTGATTGTCATTTAAGTTTTGATTTTGGTTTCTAAATCTAATAACGCAAAGGGAAAGCATATAAAGGCACGCTAAACTAGAAAATTAAAGCAATTAAAAAAACCTTACGACATTAAATCAATTAAAAACTAATTAATAAACTAACTAACTAACTAAAAATGACAAATTAAAACTTTAAAAACTCCAAATGCAAATTTCTTAAACTATTTTTTTAAAAGACAAAAAATAATTTTTTGAATTTTTAATCTTAATTAACTATTTTTAAACTAAAAATCTATAAATTTAATTAAATTACTAAACTAAATCCAAAAATTTTAAGAAAATTAAGAAAGATACTAGACACCATCCTTAAAGTTTACAAAGAAAAACAACTCCAAAAAGCTAAACCTATAAGCTGCTAAAAATCAAATAAGCTGTTAAGCTTAAAATTATCCAGACATGTTTAGTTTTTTTTTTTAGGATGAAGATGTATAACTGGATTTGTTTGTTCTTCTTATTCAGAGTTTCTCACAGGCTCTGCTAAAGGTGAACCTTCAGTCCAAAGAGATCCTTTATTTGATGAGATTCCTGAAGATACACTTGATCATATGGAAACTGAGGATGCTCAAGATGTGGGGAGGACAAGAGATATAGTGGGTGAAGAGAAGGAGAATGATGAAAATGTACTTAGTACTAAAGATGTACTTAGTACTGACAAGGAGAAAGTTAGTACTGACAAGGAGAAAGTTAGTACTGACAGACCAATAGTTAGTACTGACGGATCCAAAGTTAGTACTGACAGGCAAATTGAAGGTACCGATGAGCAAATTGAAAGTACTGATGAGCAAAGAAAAGGTACTGAAGATCATACTGAAGAAGGAAGTGCTACTCAAGCTACTCAAACACCTACTTCTACAATATTTGGAGATGATGAAACAATAGCTAAGGTTCTTCTCAACATGAGTCAAGCCAAAGCAGTTTCTAGAGAGAAGGAGAAAGGTGTAGAGTTTGAAGGATTTGCAGAAACTAATAGGGACCTAGGCCTTACTTCTACAAGATCACCTTCTGACATTAAAGCCTCTTCCAAAAATTGATCAAAAAGACTTAAAATGAAAGAAGAAAGTGAGAGGAGGATATGAATTGAAAGTGAATTGATGGTATTTCCTGAAGTGAGAAGAAGTTTAAACAGCTTGCAGTGCATCACCCCCCCCCCCAAGATGGGTAGGAAAATGCTTAAGAAGAGTGGGAACGTGAAGAAGAAAGAAACAAAAATAGCTGAATGAGAAAGAAAAAGCTACAATGAAGCTTTCATAAGAAATTTTGATGACATAAAGGCAAGAATTGATGCTGACATGGGACTTCTTTGCTGAGGAGCTTCAAGAAACTAGAAAGAGAGGCAATTTACAATAGAAGATAAGAGCAAATTCCTTCATGTACACAATTGTGTCTCAAAGAAATTCCTTGCTCAACAAATGACCAGAGGCATCAGGAACAAGACACCTACAAAGAATCAACTGAGAACATTCAATGTTGTACTACATGAAGTCATATTATTGAAACTTTAAGACACTCTTAATTGAAAACCAATAATTTTTCCTTACCTCCCAATCCAATTATGTTCAGTATTCAGATTTCCAATAAGATTTTTCAATTTCTATTTTTTCTTCTAAGATTAAAAAACAAATACTTCAAAAATTCTTACTATTAAACATGAATTTATTCCTCTAAAATTGTCTTGATCATTAGTAATACTAACCTAATCCTGCTCGATACCATTTAGTGTGTGTCGTATCTATATACTCTCATCATTGTGTCATCCGTGATTCACATAAATCGAGAACCCTGTGTACGACTCTTACTGTGGGAAGTCTAATATTACTGGTTCTAATCAATAAGATATTACAAACATATGTGTGCAATCGCAGTGTGATCACTCTCATCATAGTGTTTATATTTATATCTCCTCTACTAGGTGTATGTATCACTATCAGAGATTAACATATGTCGAGTCTAACATACCGCTCATACGAAGATCGAGTGTACTAAAAGCCTGCTATAGCTTTCAGTATAAATATGTGTGTAATACGTATTCTCTAATTCCATAAAGGATGAGATATAAACAAGAGATAAGGGTCTCTGCGAATACTATAAGCCACACGTTGATTAAATGGTTGAAGAAACTACTGAAGTGTTAGAAATGACGAAATGTCGCGTGATTAGGAAGAGTTTTGGAGTGCACAAAGTAATATGTGATATAGGAGTAGTAGTTTGAGTGGAGGGTGCAGGTGCTCCATATTCTGAGATAGGATGATTTAGAATGATGTATGGTGATGTGCTCTATACTGGAGAGTGTGGGAGATTATAGTGATCTAAAGATGACGGATAGGAGACGAGAAATTTGCATAAGAGAGTAGAGACATTTGTGAGCTGGAGTGAAGTGATGAGTTATGTTAGAAGTAAGATATCCAGAAATTGATAATGAGAGTGAAGTTGATAGTTGATGTGTTAAGAGAATAGAGCTCATAGCAAGATTGCGAATATAGTGCGGTTGGAAGCTACACTCGGTTTTCAAGGTGGTACACACTTTAGTGACCAGCAGGCAGAGATTAGTCATTCATATGCTTGTAGACGAAGAAGTAGTCCAGCTTGAGAAGAATTTACTGGGGCTAAATCGCTAAAATGTAAATTGGCAGTCTGTAGAAGACTATTCTATGGAATTAGGATTTGGAGATATATTTGTCATGAAGACTACTTGCAGAGTATAGAATACTGAAGACTGTCGGATGGAGATGAAGGACGGATCTGGACGTGTGTGTTCAAAACTACGCATCACACAAATGGTCTCGTCGTTCACCTATGTATTAACAGGCATTAATGAACTGGCTAGTATATAACCACAGCAAATTACAGTCTGATGGTAAAGACTTCTCAAATCCTTTTATGGTTGACTATGTAACAAAAAATTGTTAAGGGTTATCAACAGCACTCACCTTGGCATGGGTGAAGATTGTTAGCTAGTCCAAGATCTGATTACAGTTCTTGGTAAAGACTTAATCAAATCAGGTTGATAGCTCCGAAGTTTGCTAAAACTATAATGGTTATCAATGCCTCCAAGTGCGTATAGGGCAATGAAGCATTGGCTACGGGTCCAATAAGCATCGGTTTTTGGTAAAGACATCTTCGTCGCTTTCCATGAATGGTTGACAGATGACGCAAATTCGGTATGGTAATTAAATCTCCATGTTTTTGTAATGAAGAGTGTGACGATCCCAGAGCAAACGGCTCACTGCGAGTAACAGGTACACTCAAAGACGGTGCGATGGCTATGGTTGGGTTGCCAATAAACGACACAAAGCCTAAATTTGTTGGAGTGTGGCTGATTAGTGAGGTGGCGGGGGTGGTGACTTGGGTTTGTGGTCCTGGCAAGCGCCGGTTTGTCCACCATTTTGATTTTCTTACCTCCTGCGTGGTAGTAAGTTTACTTCAGGGCACCACATGCTATCTTTTGCCCTCTTATGCTGTTGGCGCCTATTTTGTTTCTCATTGTTTTTCCTTTTTCTCTCTTGTCTCCAGAAGGGCATCGGAAAGAAGTAGCCCTGTGGTGTATTTTCTGTGCTGAGTGTTTTTCATTACTTGTGTCTTTAAGTGTGGAGATTGATCAATCTAGTTGCTTAGAATGACGATGATAGAGTTTGAAAGGTGAAGAAATGTTAAAAGTGTTTGGATACATCCTTTATGCGTTAAAGAAGTTAAAGAAACATGAAGTTAAAGAGTTCAACATTCATGTTAAAGAAACATGATAGTCATAGTTAGTACTAACAGTACAAAGTGTCTAAGTATAGAAACTGATGCTGTTACGCTTGTTAGTAGACGAATAGAAGGATGATATTAGAAGTAGGACCATTTAAGAGATATGTATGAGATATTTTAGGAAAAGATATATACACGTTTTGTAAGCCTGTTAGGGTTTATCCTTGGTCTATAAAAGGATCCTTCTTGGCATAGTTAGACACACGAGCTCAAGATATCTCATACAAAATCATATCTCAATAGTTAGTAATCTGTAATCACTCAAAGCAGATTAATATAAATTATTATTTAGTTCTTCATTGTTTTTCTTAGTACTTGTGTTAAGATTCCGCATTAACACATAGTATTCATAATCAGTGTTTCTACATAGTCAACTGTATTTATACATCTTGGCTATCATCCTTAATAGGCTGCAGAGATCTATTCAACAAGGGACTCACAGAAAGATAATGGCGATCCTCAAAGGATAATCTCACATATGTTAGAGAATTTTTTTCTCTGGAATCCCGGGATCGAAAACTTTGACCATACTTATCAACTTGTTAGGTTCATCCTTTAAGCACTTTTGTTCATGATCGAAAAACATCTCGGGGGAGAGATTATGGATAGTATTGTTTATAAGCAAACTCTTAAGATAGATAATGTCTCCCTCTGAGTCATGATAACCGTCCTCCAAATCCGTAGAAACGTCGATATCAAGAAAATCATCGATCTCATCAGTAGTTTCCATAACAGCTCTGGACAACTCACCCTGATCGGACTCAATCTCAAAATGAATCGATATACCCAGGAATGAGTAATGCTTTTTTTCAGCGAATGAGTATATGTGGTACTTCCAAACTTCCTCGTCTCTTTCATATGATTGCTATAAAAAGTGTATCGATGTTCGAGGTAAAAGAATTATCAGGAAGGAGATGTAGAGAAAATGGTAATAGTGGGGTCGGCATGTAATGACGCGCGCTCGCCTTTGCTAATAAAGAAGATAGATATTTGTTAAGTCTTGACACAATGATATCATCCTCAAACCTTCTTGTTAGGCTGACGGAGCTTTGTAGCGGAGATCCCGGGTGAGTGCCTGCAAGCATAATCGATGTCCTCAAAGAATCGTTGAACTCCCCCCTTCCCCTACACTTCTTCACCCCATTCACTCAAATGTATCATTCATAAACATTTTTGGTGCATCGAGATGAGAGTCCTTCTTTTGGATCAATCGCTGCTATGAATGTCCGTGGAATTGGATCTGTCGCAGGAGCGGTTCCACCGGTAGAACTCTCCTTGAGAAGAGAGTCGATCTTAGAAGGAATAAAACAATCGAGAGTGTCACGATAAGCGACAAGGATTTCATAAGATCAGATCGGCATTCAAGTGTTGTTTATCATCGAGAAGGCACATCACACTCTATTATCGAAAATACCCTTGGGACTTCACTTGGCCGATTGGGACATGGTTCTCAACACTATGACTTGTATTAATTTGTTGTTTCCGATCCATTTCTGAAAATAGTGCTAAGATGCTTCGTCCCTATACTTAGAGAGTCTATTGGGTTCCTCGTGTTGGATAAGGACGGTGTGATTGTTTTAGACGATCATCCTCTAGATATTCCCTATATTGAATAGTGTATTCATCATCATCATCATCAATAATAGGAAAATTCCAAATGGAGTAAAACTTTGAGCTGCCTGCTCCTCCTGCTCTTTCTAAACTGCCAAATTAGCCTCTTGCTCACGTTCAATATGCTTTTCTTTATGTCGTTTCAAAATTTTAGCACTGAGTTCGTGAATCATTTAGAAAAGTGTGTGAGTAGCAATACCGACAAAAAACTGCCCATGGTTTTTAATCTTGCTTTTCGTCCAAACGTGTGAATTAATTTAAGAACTCTTTTTCCTTAGCCTAACTAATACTTCTTTATATCAGTTTCTTTCATGAGGGAAAAATATTCTATTCAAAAGGTCATCGATTAGCTTGAATTAGCCTTGCCATATCTCAGCAACATATCCTTATGCTCGATCTTCGATGAAGTATGTGCGATGACTAGAATCTATCTTGCTGGGGGTTTGAAGATTGCGCTAAAACCGAATAAAGCGGATTTGAATCAAAAAATTGGATCATAATTTTGGCTTCATCGGTTGATATTGAAGAGTCGCAGGACGGACCCCCGTTAATTAGCACAAATTTAGGATCACTCGAAGATTAATTGATCAATTTGAAACTGTACTCATCTGAGGGCCTCCACAACGCGGGCTCCTCAAACATAGATCGTACCCTTTCAAAAAGTTCATTATGTGATTTAATCAACTTATCACTTATCCACTGTTAATCTTCTTGAATAATCTGAGGCTGATGATCGATGAAATACTACGGGGGTTGATCAAAACCGTAAGAATTAGAATCATAGCAAGGGTTAAGTTCACAGTAGTTTTGATGCCACGGTTAACATTGATAATCTTCATGAGGCCCCCACATTTTTCACAATTAAGACATTGTTGTGGAAAACTCGGTGAATTTTGTGGGTAATAATTATCGTAGCCCGGTTCATGCTCATAGACAAGCGGTACCCGTGGTGGACAATCATAACCATAATGAGCATCGTTGCCACATAATTCACACAAGTATGATTCGTACTGGGGTTGTGGAGGGTGGGTGAAAACGTTTGGAGGATCATTGAAAGAGTTCGGATTATGAGCATCAATGGATGAATTTTCATTTCTTGAAGCGCAAAACAAACAAAATCCTTCGCTAAGATTATATCCACACCACTTGCAAGTACACCGTTAACAACGTACACCATCTTCTAACGGATCTCCACACCCAAAACAATGAAATTGGTCGAACGAAGATGTTTAGGGTTGTGGAGGTGGGTAGGAAAAATCAGGTGTTTCATCATTTGAAATGGGAACGGGGTTACGGATAAACTCGTCTTCGAAACTTACATTGGTACAACGCCGACAATTTTCACCGTTAAACGGACCTCCACACCACGAGCACTTTGAAAACCAAGACATGTTGAAGAATTATCAGATAAGAAGGTAAAGAGAATAAGAATTAAACGAATAAGAGGATAGAGAAGAATATTTATAGATTTTTCAAATAAAACATAAGGAAAATAAATAATAAAAATAAGAAAGAAAAATATTTTTGGTAACCGAAAGTCAAAGGTGTACGATAGCTCTCTAGAAAACGCACAAAGAAGCGGAGGAGCGGGTAAGCGCGAAGCGTTTTAAAAACCATCTCCTTTCAGATCGAAGTTCGTAGGATCGACCCTCCTTATACCTCTCTTATAGTTTGTTAACTAAAGATGAGCCGAAACGACAATTAACAAATGGTCATTTTTAATATTCAAATATAAAAGGAAAATAGAAAAGAAAATAGAATAGAAAAATATTTTTAGGTTTTCAAAACGAAAACTTTCATGGGGAAAGGATCTTCAAGGCTCGAACACGAACAATCCCGTAAAAATCGCTACACCTCTCCCCGGCAACGGCGCAATTTTGGTATTCTCATTTAAGATACGTATCAAACAAATAACCCTATATATATATATATATATATATATATATATATATACATACATATATATATACATACATATATATATACATACATATAT
>BQNB010190834.1:0-11747 GCA_026074375.1 Tanacetum coccineum | reverse complement strand
AGGTCAAGTGATTTTAAAGAAGAAACATTAACATAAGTTGGCAAGACCGAACCTATATTAACCTGATAAAGCGAAATGTCTCTCAAAAGGGTAGAGTTTTTTAGGAGATTTTCAAACACATGAGGCATAATACGCAAATTATCAATCCCATTCGAAGAGAGATCAAGAAAAACCAGTTTAGGAAGAAGTGAGATTTCCAAATGGATATCACCCGTGAAACTGTTATAAGACAAGTCGAGCTTTTCCAAAGAAGGAAGATTGAAAATATAATGAGGTAATTTTCCTTGCAATCCGGTATTAGAAAGATTTAGAAATTTCAAAGAAGAAGATATGTTAAGACTATCAGGTAAAACCGAAGAGATATTAACATTTATAAGCGAAAGTTCTTTCAAATTAGTAGCATTTATTAGTAGATTATTAAAAACATGAGATTCGAGCGTAAATTGATTCACAGACATATCAAGAGACACCAATTTAAGAAAGAGTGCGACGTTCCTTGGGATTTGGCCAGAAAACAAACAAAAAGAGATGTTAAAATGTGTGAGACTATTTGAAAACCTTCCAATTTCATGTGGAAGTTGAGAACTAGCAAAAAAATTGTAAGCTAGATTATGTTTTTGGAGGCGAGGAAGGTTAAAGAGGGAAGTGTTTGCATGTATAATACCTTGAAGCATACCACAGCTAACGTCTATACCGATAACATCACCGGTGGAGAGGTCACACGTAACACCATTCCAATCACAACAATCTGTACGCGTGTTCCAGTTCGTCAGTATTGGATAATAACTCGAACCAAGCCAGTCTTTACATGGCGTGAAGTGGTTCATGGGATTATCGATTGGGAAATTAAGAGAGATTAAACTCTTTTTAAACATAAGCAAAGAATTGCTTTGTTGAGCAAGGCATTTAATATGACTAGTGTTATTCAAAGACAAAGTGCAAGAAGCAAAACACAAAAAAAGGAAAACTGAGAAAACCAACTTCAAATAACTCATTTTCTAATTTGTTTGCTATTAACATTTAACCTTGCTACAACTAGATATATACTAGTAGTAGTATTATAGCAATACAAGTAGTTAGTTTGATAATACAGACCAATTCTCAGCTCACCTCATCTGGAGGATCAAGTCTACTACATTGGATTTTAATATGGTCATGAAACCAAGTCTACTCAAATTCAAACTAGAAAAAGTCAAGTTATTAGCGATGTTGACGGCGTCATCACAGTCACATGACCACCGTGTTTTGTCGCCTTGTCGTTGTTTTTTTTTGTCCAACAGTGGCGGCTTAGCGAGTCAAAGGTAGTATTCAATATTCCAAAGTCAAAATATCAATCAGAAAAGATCGAATGGCAACTCTTTTAAATACTGTTGATTAAAGAAATGATTGGGACATGCATTAGATTATTTGAAAGGTTTTAAACTTGTCAAATTCGCATTCTGATATCGAGTTATAAAACTTAGACGAAATAAGTATACTGGTGTATCCCAATTCTGTTTATAGCATAAACAATGATGTTATAAAATTTTGTCAAAAAGATAAGCTGTTTTCTTTTAAAGAGTTATTGTTTATTAGAATTGGAACTTTAGTAGGTCTTATCTAAAGTGAGGCCCAACTCGGGATGGACCCGTCCTTAATTCAAACAATTCTACATCTTGTGGGCCTGAAGAGCCCAGTTTCCTTACCGATAGTTTGAATTTATTTTTCATGTTCTTAAATTAGGGTTGTTCATCGAGTTGTTCAGTTTATTCGGTTTGGTCCTTTATTTTGCTAAAACCATTTCAAAAATCGAATATTTAATTCGGTTCAGTTTGAATTTAATAAATTCAATTTGGTTACGAATTCAGTTCGATTTTGATTCATTCCCTAGCCACACTATACAAGTCTTATGCTCACAGTTCACCCCACTACATGCACATATAGTGTGGCTAGGGAATAGCCAGAAACGGTTACGGGAATACACTGATTAAACCGGATATATCTTAGTAAAAACTCGTTCTTACTGAATAATCTGAACAAAAAAAACCTTATCTGTTTAACTGTTTCAAGATAATAGAAAACTTATAGTAACCGTTATTGAAACATTTTTTTAAGTTTCCTAAATAAATCTATTATTCAAACAAAGGATTGTAGTTTATAGGGCAAATCGCATAAAAAGGTACTCATCTTAGGTCCATTGTCAATTAAAGGTACTCATCTTTTTTTTCTTCTCAATTTAAGGTATCCATCTTGTTTTTTGTTGCAATGTTAGGCAATTAACAAGTTTTCAAGTTAAATTTCTAACGATCGTTTATTTTATTGTTGCATCATTAGTCCTTTATAGGATTTTGTTGAGATTTATTATTTTTTGATTAAAAAATTTAATTTCGAAAAAAAATTTAACCAAAATTTAAAAAAAAAATTTAATTTCGAAAAAAAATTAATTTTGAAAAAAGTTTTTTAAAAATTATAACCAAATTTTTTTTTTAAAAAAAATTTAATTTAAAAAAAAAAAATTTAGAATTTTTTTCAAAATTAACTTTTTTTTCAAAATTAAATTTTTTTTCGAAATTAATTTTTTTTCTAAATTAATTTTTTTTAAATGCTTGGTTAAATTTTTTTTCGAAATTAAAATTTTTTTAAAAAAAATTTTGGTTAAATTTTTAAATTTTTTTTTTTTCGAAATTAATTTTTTTTTTAATTTTTTAGAAATTAATTTCGAAATTTTTCGAAAAAAATTTAATTTCGAAATTTTCGAAAAAATTTTTTAGAAATTAATTTCGAAATTTTTTTTTTTAAAAATTTAACCAAAATTTTTTTTAAAAAAATTTTAATTTCGAAAAAAAATTTAATTTAAAAAAAAATTTAACCAAGCATTTAAAAAAAATTAATTTAGAAAAAAAATTAATTTCGAAAAAAAATTTAATTTTGAAAAAAAAGTTAATTTTGAAAAAAATTCTAAATTTTTTTTTTAAAAATTAAATTTTTTTTAAAAAAAAATTTTGGTTATAATTTTTAAAAAACTTTTTTCAAAATTAAATTTTTTTCGAAATTAAATTTTTTTTCGAAATTAAATTTTTTAATCAAAAAATAATAAATCTCAACAAAATCCTATAAAGGACTAATGATGCAACAATAAAATAAACGATCGTTAGAAATTTAACTTGAAAACTTGTTAATTGCCTAACATTGCAACAAAAAACAAGATGGATACCTTAAATTGAGAAAAAAAAAGATGGGTACCTTTAATTGACATTGGACCTAAGATGAGTACCTTTTTATGCGATTTGCCCTAGTTTATAATTACTTCATGGCCATGTGAGGTTACCTTAGATTGAGGGTGTATTTGAAAATGGGCGTGCAATCGGGTACCAACTCCGTGATTTGTTTTGTTTTTACCCCAACTAGTTTTATTGGCTTGTTCAAAGTTTATTTATATCTCACATTTTCAGTTGGACATAAATAAATCCTTAAGTTTGACTTTATCTATAGCCAAAGTTAACGTTATCTAACATCTTCAAACCACGATCGTTAAGATCTTGTTTCTGATTTTAAGATTTTACGATACTAGAGCTAAGATTTTATGATTTTACGATACTAGAGCTAAGGGCCTGTTTGTTTAACTTTTATATTAAGTCCTGTAAAATTAAAGTATCTGTCTAAATATTGTCTGTTTATATATGGATACATGACTGTTTGTTTTATGTGCTGAATAAAGTGTCTTAATTAAAGAAAATTACTTTTATACTAAAAAAAAGAAGTTATGTGAGATTTTAGGTGAAAAATTGGAGGGTAAATATGTAAATTTATGGTTTAAGTCATTGACTTAATATAGAGACCCTCCTCTCATGGCTTTTCCTAGAAAGTCATTTGTTAATTTTAAGCACAAAACAAACAAGCTTTTAATGACTTGATTAATTTATCAAATTTTCAATTAAGACTTATTAAGTCTTTATCAAACACTACCTAAGTATGCTATTTAGCCTAGTAGAATTGGTGAATTTGTATCTCAAAAGTATTACAGTACTGTGTATTTCTGTTTAGCATTTACCTGCTGATTGGGTGTGTCCATCAGTTTGGTATATTGCTATGTATTGTAAGAAATTTCTTGATTATTAATATAATTCACTTGTTTAGACAAAAAAAATAAAAAACGATATCTTTTCTACTTACGATCTTTGCGAGATAGGATCTTAATAAGATTCCGATCTTAACTATAGGAGCTTAAGATTTCGTTTGATCTGACATGACTTTTCTCGATCTACAAGTTAAAAAAATTACAAATTTATGTATTAAGTTTTGTAGAATATGAAAAATAAGATGCTAATTGTATTAGACATTTAATAATCATAATTTTGACCTACATTTTTATAACATATAATATATAATAATCAGCGTCGTCTTTGAGGGTGTGCAAGGTGGGCGACTGCACAGGGCTCTAAAATTTTCAGGCTCTTCAAAAATTTTCCGGTTAACACTTATATGCATGTGTACACATATATTTCATGAAGAAAAAAGTATTTGGATGCGAAAATATCTTTAATAAGTAATATGTTGAACGTTTAGATAACTGATTGCATTATATTTTATAAACGATGGCACTTTATATATAACATTCCTTTGCGAAAGGCCTCATTATATAATTTCCTTCAGAGCCTTCAGTTTTTTTTTTAAATTTAGAGACGGCCCTGATAATATGTAGATTTGCATAATTTACAACCTCTATTAAACATGGTAAGCAAAACTAATTTGCCA
Organism: Tanacetum coccineum; assembly: GCA_026074375.1. Lineage (NCBI taxonomy): Eukaryota > Viridiplantae > Streptophyta > Magnoliopsida > Asterales > Asteraceae > Tanacetum > Tanacetum coccineum. The sequence continues at coordinate 7,013 of BQNB010190834.1, read as the reverse complement.
TAGTCAAAAAATTGTCATGGCATCATTACTTAGGGTATGTTTGGCAAAAATAACTGTTGCTGGAACTGAAGATGAAGTTGTAGATGAATATGGAGATGAAGATTATTATTATAAGCTACATGAAGTAGCATTTGATTTTAAGAGATTATAGAAGATTATTTTATTTATAATTTCATATAAGTTAATTTGACAAACGAAGCATATATTTTAGGAAAAAGATCCTCTAAAGTTGTAGTTAAACATGATTGGTAAAGTTAAGTTTGTTGTGAGTGAAGATAAACAAGTGGGGCCTTGAATTTTATTAAAAGAAAAATGTTTATTCATTTAACTTATTTGTGATTGGTGAACATGATGTATCATGTTTGACTCAACTTGAGAGGATTCTAATCATATATTTTAAATAACTTATTTTTTCAAAAAGTAAGGGTTTTGCTAAACTTTGCCCACCGGGTAGAGGTTAAAGTGTATTTAATACACACAAACTTTCCTAATTAACAAGAAAATACATTGAATACACATTAAATGAACTTATAAATTACTATTTGAATAAGTATTTAATGCATTTTCTGGTTAATTAAAAAAGTTTGTATGTATTAAATACACTTTAACCTCTGCCCGATGAGCAGAATTTAGCAAACCCCAAAAAGTAATGACAGTCTCTCTATAATCTTTAATGCCCAACATACTAGATTCTCAAAAACGTGGTTGGAAAGACAGTTTATTTGTAACTCGGTAACCTTTGGTAAATCAAAACAAGGTTTAAAATACATTTCGGAATTAAAAGTGTTATATTCCTACTTTATACGTACCAAATACGGGTGAGCAGAAAAAATCGAAACCAAACCAAAAACTGAAAAAACCGATCCGAAATAACAGAACAAAACTAGAAACCGATGGTTTTCAAAAACCAAAAATTTTCGGTTCGGTTTCGAACCGAACCGTAAAAACCGAACTAAACCGAACCAGTTTTATAATAATACATAATTAATATAAAATAAATATGTAAATAATAAATCCAATTTTTAAATTCATATTTATTTTGTGGTGAAACTATATATATATATATATATATATATATATATATATATATGCTTTGGTTCTATTGAAAAGAGTTTTTGATTGAGAAGCAATCTTAGCCATTGAATTATTTATAACTTCCATGCATTAATTAAATTATTATAAAAATAAGAAGGGTATGAAAGTAATTAGATCAATAAAAATTATTTATTAATGAATCATAAATAATTCATGCCGTTAAAGTACTACACATTCGAATTGTTAACACCAAACTAGGATGACAGTTTTATTTCTTCAATTCTTTCATGAATTTTTTAATATTAAAATATCCATGTTTTATTTGTGAATCATTCATTTTAGCAATTTATTATGACGATTAATACTAAACTGTAGATGAATTTATGAATATTCATACTACATTAAAAACTTTATTCGGATACATGATTCATTTTTTATGCAACATGAATTAGTCATGTGTATTGAGTTTTCAAATCATCATACATAATATATTTATAAAGTGAATTTTTAAAAACGATTTTAGTTTTGAATCATTATCACATACAAAAATATCAACATTACATAAAAAAAAAGTTCTAAATTATCAAACACAATAGTTTTATAAATAGCGAATCATCGAAAAAGGTTGTCTGTTTTTTTGAATCATTTTCGGAATTCTTGGATCAAACATCAAAGTTCGAAAAAGTTGTTTACATTGATTTGTTAAATTTCGAGTCAAATATTAAAATTGGATTTCTCAAATATTTTATTTTGAATCATTTATTCAATAAGTGAATCATGATCGGATTAGCAAATTCTATTTATTTAGATAGGTGAATCATGATACAAAAGTGTGAATCGTAATCGAACTAGCGAATCATTACAAGAACGTGTGTGTGTTCGATTTTAAATCATATTTGAATTAGGGAACTAATTAACGAGATTAGTTTACCTTTTTAAATCACCACGTATTAAAAAAACAATGATTCTAGAATCATTAATTTTCGTTTTGAATCTTTACTGGTTAATAACATAACGACAGATATGTTTATCAATATAGAAAAGAGTAATTTTTTGTTATATGAAAAAATATTGTTAGGAAAACATATATTATTGCCCACTTCTAACGACAATAAAAATCATCAATTGATCATCACAATCTTCTCCCTATTCACTTTCTTCCATCTTAACTGTTGTTTGATCATCAAAATCATCAATTGAATCTAGGTATCTGCGTCATGTGTGGAAGATAGGTGTTGAAATTTTTATAAAGAGTGCAGAGATTAAATTTGCACTCGGCGATGGTTATTCAGGATTTAGTAGATTTCATTTTGTCATTGTAATTGTGGTTTCTGTTACTGTCATGCAAACTTCTATCACTTAATTACTAGAATAAATGGTGGTGTTAATCACATTAGTTGAGCTCCTGCCTTGTCCTTAGCTAATCTTATTAAGAGTTACTATTATTAACTTTAAGAACTAGGTTTGCAGGTCTGTTATTATAAATAATATTGTTTGCTTAAAATCTCGGTATATTTGATATGTACTTTGATATAATGCAGGCATTTGGTCAAGTTCCAGCATTTGAGCATGGCAATCTCTCGCTATTCGGTAATAATAACTATTCCCTTTTTTAGTAATATACGTGCAAACTTTTTCCGAGCGTGTAGTGTATATCTGATCGTAAGCAATGCTTGCAAAATAATAAAAGCGGGAATGTCAAATACATGTTATAGGTGTACCATTAGTCATGGGATGAGATTAAGAAATATGATACGGATAAAACATATAGGGTGAGATAAAATATTGCATCCCCTATGTTTGTAATATTCTGAAGGTACATATTAGTATCTGTATATGAGAGTTAATGATAAACCTTGATTAGCCACTATTTATTGTTAGATATTCTGGAAATCCAAACAAGCACTTTTGAGGGTGTTTGTTATTCCTTATGGAAACTATGATTTGATTATTTGTTGAGCTACATTAGTTGTTTTGAAAAAGCAGTTTCCATTTTTATAAAGCAATAAGAAATGCGGGGCATAATAGTATAGGCATTAAAACAGATAAGCTATTTTAATAAGCACTTTTCTTACGTACTCTGTAATAAACTTCACGTGGTTTTGGCTGGTTGTATGGCCCCAACCCACCAGCTCATTATACTGACTGCTCTAATGTTGTTTACCGACCCCTTAAGTGCAGTAGCAGAGTCATGAATATGGAAAATGAGGAAATTTACAAGTCAATCATATTTTTTGGTCCAAAAGTTCTTTATTTGTATTACAAGTTTAAACTGGAATATGAGGGTAAACATTTCCTGACGTAGGTATCGAGATTGAATAAATTAAATGCAACTTCACTTAAAGAAGATCAATTGTGCTTCGATTGAATACTGAAATACAAAGTGATCTCTAAATAGCACCTCATGCAGTTGTAGAAGAAGAATAACCTGTTTTGATTTCAGAATCATTCTTAATAACTTTAAAACTGTAACTTGATTACTGTGGAATGTCTTATGACAAATGCAACCTTTCATCCGTTCGCAGATTGTAAGCTAAAGTCGCCTATTTGTCCACTGGAATCACCAGTTATTTTTAGTTCTTTTCCGTGGACACTAAGATTCTTTTAGTATGTCTTGATCATCTTGAAATTTGATTACTGATTACGTGGCTTCTTTTGATTAATATTACTTAGTAGCCATTCAAATGGTGCTTTGATCATGTACTTCAGGTGCAAGCACTTTAACGGCAAAAACTGCTTCTAATGACTGTATATCTTCTTTTTCTTATCTGTAAAAAAGAAGATAAAGATAAGCGCTTTACCTGATTCCTTTGCGTTGTGAATTGTTTACAGGTTATGAGTGCTGCAGTAACTTAATAATACCGTATAAAAGCAGAGTTGGTGTTCTTTGACGGGTGAGTCAGCCTGTGATGTGAGTAGGACACTTGTGGCGGGATTGATGCTTATATGATTTGCAGAGTGAATTACATAATCAATCCCTATGGTTTCGGTTTGGTTCTCGGTTCATGCCTTTCTACAAAATTGGTTCGGGTTGGCTTTGATCCGATGCTCAGTCCCATTTACGATTGATATCATTGATTTGATAAGGTAGCATAACTAATCAAATATTGGTCATTTATATATATATTTTTTCTTGAATATCTGAACGGACTAATTGTTGTGTGTTTTAGCAACGGGGGCAGAGATATTGGATTACTGCATTGCAAATATGAATTCATGACATCGAAGCACAAGATGTAATCTGTAGCTAAGTAACTAACTATTATTAGGACATACCCATAAATTATCATGCACCGAGTATTTAAATATCCTTAACCTGCCAGTTAATATAGTTATTCTTTGAACATAGAGTGTATTTCTTATAGCTTTGGATAATCACAATCGCAGAGTTTCTTCCGTAGAAGTAATAGGTCTAAGATGTGTATATTCAAACACATTTAAGTATTTAGTTGTCATCTCTTGATGTACGTATTTTAAAGGGTTATTTTGCTGAGATTAGCTCAAAACAGAAACACTTTGTATGTAAATGTAGACACTTGCGTTATCCTAATGACGTAGCATGTTTTTTACGTTTATTTAAAGCAACACATCATCATTAAAAAATAAAACGTGTTAACTGATTTAGTATACTTTAATAGATTTATCCCAATAGTAAGCTTATTTCTTCTTCAATTCTCCATTGCAGGATAAGAGAAGTTGAATAACTACATTACAGAACTACAGTATCTTTAAGGAACTTCAATTTGCATATCCTCAAGGTTCATGTGCTAACTACGTTAGAGAATTAGTTAAACCTGGGAATTCAGTTTCAGTTGAGTCATCTTCCGCAGGAGTTGACATTGCTGCAGAAGATGTTGTAGCATTGTTGTTGAGACACTCTAGAGGAGTTCAAGCAATGGATAATAAAGTGATGCACAGTGGTGAGGGTGACACGCGAGCTGATAAAGGGAAGAAAGGACAGAGAAGGCGAAAAAGGTGCTTGGCCCCGAGAGACCTTCATTTTTGGATGGTGAAACTGATTACGAGTCTTCGGTGCCTCCTCAAGGTAAAATTTATATCAACTAATCATATTTCTATAACTGTAAATTATCTGAATTAGAGGTGATTGGTTATGTTATTGTATGGGTCGAAATGGGCAGGGTAGATCCAAATCGCTTTTGTTCAAAATCATTTTAAGTTTTTCCACCAACATTATATTAGTGTGCCAAGCATGCTTATAATAAATCATATCATTTTGATGAAAATCAGAATTTCTGAATAACAGAGGTCATTATGCTTAGTAAATACGCCATTCGGCTTGTTCCACCCATTTGCTTTTTGTCCTTCGAGCTATTCATTTTAGTCTCACTTGTTTGACGTTTTAGAAAGTATAATTTGTTCACATTTCAGAATCAACCCATTCATTCTTGTGGTGGTTTATGTTACTTGCTTTATTGTAATCTTTTGTACATGATAGTGTAGGCACTTTGGGACCTTTGCAGTTGTAACTACATCCATCCTGCACATTAGATCCAGTAAACTACAAAAAATACCAAACTTAATATCAGAAGGGACTAAAATAATAATAAAATTGTCAAGCAAATACCATACTTTATAAATTAATTGGTATAACTTAAGAAATAAACACCAGAACATATAAATAACACTAACTATCGTTTTTTTGGGCTTATTTTTGGTGTTAAAATGTTAATCTTCGCTTTTTCCTACCATTTGATGCCAACTACGTTAATTTGTGTTATTTTGCACCATATTTCATGCAACCTTGACGTTTTTAATAACTTAAGATGTATCACATCTGTTTTAAAACTGAAACCGAACGCTAATGTAAGGATATTAGAATATACCACTCTTCACTTTTGTCTCTAAAATGATGCAAGTAAAAGAGGGTGGTTACAATTATAATTCTTTAACCTAAAATGTGAGTAAGTGTCAAACCTGAGGGCATAAGTATTTTAAACCTCAAATCAGATCAGATTGATAATTAAAATCGGATTTCTATCATCATGAGCTAACCTAGATTGTGTAGCAAATCAGATTTTGTATAATGTGAAGAGCGCGTGAAAGTTTTCCGATGAAATAGAAGACCTTTAGTTGCACAAGTTCAAGGCTGCTGCCCACTTGAAGATTTAATTAACTTCTAAAAAGGGGTTTTTGGGATTGCATATTAAAAATGCTTATTGGGTTGTTTTGGATTGTCTTAAGGCATATTCAAGCTCATTTATCTATATCAAACCCGATCCAGAAAAAAAGAACCATTACCATTTTGTAAGATTATAATTCAATGAGGTATGCTAGCGACTGAGTTTTCGTTTTTTCTACGTCAAACTCTATTTCATGACATTTGATGTGGCAATATAGTCTATTTATGAGTAAACGGGTCATATCGGGTATACTTTACCAACTGGCAGATGCATAGCATATTTTTGTAGCTATATGATAATGGTTAGAGGTCACCCACGTGTTCTCACAATGCATAAAACCTCTTCATATTTAGTTTTCAATATTAGATAACTATTGATAATTTTAAAATATAAGTGATCATGTTCTTTTATGATATGCCCACCCTTTTAGTGATGAATCTTCGGTAAGCTTATATTTCCTTTAATGTAAAAAAGTTTGATATAAGTATACCCTCTCAAAAAGAATTTTTAGAACGAGTTGTGAATGTAATTGATAAAGAAGGTGAATTCTAGAGTGTAGACTACTCTAGAATTGGAACTGGTCCAGTTAGGGACGCAGATTTGGAGGCAAGAAAATTTGAGAGACTAGAGGTTAATCCTGATAATGAAGGGGGGCTAAATATGGTTGAATCTGTTAAAGAGTTGGGTGAGGGTGAAAATAGGCTTATTGATGATGTTGTGGTTGAAACTGTTGAAGAATTGGATGTGGTGGAAAATGGACTAATCGATGATGTTGTGGTTGACATTCTCCAAGAATCGGTTGAGATAGAAAATGGACTAATTGAGGATGTTGAACAT